>JBBPDH010022409.1:0-10725 GCA_037974565.1 Clupeocharax schoutedeni
ACACACACACACACACACACACACACACACACACACACACACACACACACACACACACACACACACACACATTTTTTGTATAATATTTATTCGGAAGAAATCTAAAAATGCTCCTACTTTTGCGGAAGGAACACTGTGCGTTCTGTTTAGCTGTGGCATGAACACACACACACACACACACACACACACACACAGACTCATGCACACACATACACAAACACACACACACAGACTCCTTTGGTTCACTGGCTCCATTATTTCCAGCACTATGGTTAGACTCTGGGTATGGCTGATATTCCAGCACATTCCCATGGCAACCAATGACTCGCATCCCATAAATCAACCTGCTGGAGCAAAAGCTGAATTTAACATTTTTCTGTTGGTGTGTGTGCGTGTGTGTGTGTGTGTGTGTGTGTGTGTGTGTGTGTGTGTGTAAGGGTGTTTGTAGTCTTTTCAATTGTGGTCTTCAGAGGTGAAAGCCTTTATGTGCATAGATGTGTCAACAAACAGCAGCCCAAAATTAATGCTCTTGACAGCACTTGTGTTTAGTCTTGGTTCATTTTTCCCAACAGATCTCAGAGCTCTGCACTGGCAGCAGAAGATGATGACATAAGAGCAGGGTATCAACTGAAATTGCATAGGAGGGGTTGCACATTTTTTAACAGTGTGATAAATACACTGAGCCAGTGGCATCACTACAGGCATCTGTCGCAACCAAAAAATGTATCGACAAGCAAGCATTAATTTTCATACAGCACTCGATCAAAGAAAGCTTTCTGAAAATCAAATTAAGAAATTAGTAACATGGCTGGCATACCAATTTAATAAAGTGGATAAAAAGACAAGGGCACTCAACTGAATACAGAATAATTCTGTAATTCTAAGGAAAATCTGAAGTGCAGTCAATCAGAATGGTTAACCTCTTGACCCTCATTAAGAAAAATGCAAGAGTGAATAATATCCCCTTATTTTAAAGGTTCTAAATGATTTAACCACGCCCCCCCCCCCAAGAACAGCATGTCCAAGAACCAATTAGAAACCTTTTTTTTTGCCAGAAAAAAAAAAGAAACCTTTATTTTTATGAGTGCATGTATTCTTTTCCATGTGCGAAAAGAAATGTCTATATAACTGCTGACACTGTCTCTCTTGCTAAAGTTCTTCAGGTTCAGGTTTGTAGACACGTCATCATCCTTTGTGGCACACACTTTACAAATATCACAGTTTAGAAACATAATAAAAATACTCAGAGGGTCCCTTTTGCCCATGTCTGCCTTGGTTTCCTCCCTCAGTCCAAAAATATATACACTATATGGAGAAAAGTACTGGGACACACTTGTACATAAGGGGTTGGCCTAGGCCAGGGGTCGGCAACCTTGAACACTCAAAGAGCCATTTGGACCCGGTTTCCACAAAAGAGAAAACGCCGGGAGCCACAAATACTTTTATTACTTTTATGCTATGTATAAAAATTAGGCTAGTGTGTTGCTTGTGAAATGTTATGTATTAAAAAAAAACCATTTGGAACATTCAGAAAATTAAACACATGGTTTTACGTTACAGGATCGCAATAATGTTCCAATTTCAAATTACAATAACAAACAACAACAACAAAAAATAAATACACAATAAAAATAAATGTAAAAATACCCTTGAACAGTTGACAGCGTTGGAGTAGTGAGCATGCTCTGTAAGAGACATATGGGTGTGGTGTGGGCACATGTACAACATATTTTTACATATTATTGCTGTTTTATACTGTTTTACTTGACAGATACGCTCGACCGGAATCAAATTCCTTGTATTTGTTTGCTCACATACTTGGCCATTAAACATGGCTCTAAATCTAAATCTGATTCTCCTACAGTGACTTGCACTGCACAATGTGTTCTGGGTCCAAAGTCCACTGGACACTTGCTGTGTCTGCTGGCTGCAGCTTGCATGGATGTATGCCTGAATGCTGAAGGAGCGAATGCTTAAACATGCTGCAGCACCGTTGTATCATGAAGCGCCTTGTGCGAAACTGGGCATTGCGTCAATTGACGCACACAGACGTTATTGGTTAGCCACCGTTCTAGTGTTAAATTTAGCCGCAACAGAAGGCCAGATGCAGCTCCAGAGCCTCAGGTTGCCGCCCCTTGTGCTAGGCCCTTTCTTTCTAGTGAAGGGCAATTTTAATGCTTCAGCATATCAATATATTTTGGACTACACCATACAAGGTCCATAAAAACATGGTTGGATGAGTTCAGTGTGAAAGAACTTGACTGGCCCATACCTCAACCTCTGGAACAGAGATTGTGAACCAGGCCTTCTTATCCAATATCAGAACATATAAATGCTCTGCATAATGAATAGGCACAAATTCCACTCCAAAAAGTTGTTATAGCTAAAAAGGGGCACCAACTCCATATGAAAATATGTGTATATATTTTATCAGGTGATTCAGAGATGCTAAATTGCCTCTAGACATGAGTGTGTGAGTGAATGTGTTTGTTTGTGTGTCTGCTCTGTCATGAACTGGCAACCTGTCCAGGGTGTTTCTATGCCTTTTGCCCTGTAGGCATCCATGGAGACACTGGTTAGGATACACAGCTTAGAAACTGAATAAATGAATGAATAAAAATACTCAGTATTCTAGTCCTCTCTTATCATCAGTCCAACGTTGCCAGGACTTTTTAATCTGTAACAGCTGCTGGAAATAAGCTATTTTTATAGTTCTGCACTTTGGCGCTATGAACCTTCATCCAGAAGGAGCTGAAATCTAGTGTGCAAAGGGTGCAAATCACTTTTTTTTTAATTGACCGACTGTCTGTTAGCTGTGATCATCCTACTGGAGCACAGACATTGCTGCTTACGCACTGTTTTGACAAAGTAAATGTTTTGACAAAAGTATTCAAACCTTAAATAAAGACACCAAAAGTACAGGCACACATTCTGCTTTGCACTCTGCTTTGAACACATTAGATACTTCTTTCAAAATTGAAACTGCAAGCAGTCATTGCAAAAAAAAAACCTTTGAAATGCAAAACATACCTGAAATGTGCAACATCCTCTCTCCATCACACACACACACACACACACACACACACACACTGAACATGAGTAGGTTTGAAAAGATTCACCCATTTTGTCTGAAATTTTCAAATGTGGAGCCAGTGACAGTGAGAGAAGAAGGAAAAGTTAAAGGAGTCAGAGATAAACATAAAGGGACTAGGGAATAGAAAGAGATTTTTTTCAGATGACATTAGGGTCTCTTTGGTGTACCATATCATAAATCATATAATATCAGAGCAAATAATATTGATTACTGCACCGTAATTCTACAATTTTTTGTTATGAAAACCTTAAAAAGCAAAAAAATAAACCTTATATTCTTCCTTCTATCATTGTGTTCATTGAAATGTGAATCGAGATACAGGAACACTCTTTCACAGAATGTATGTTGTATGAGAAAAAGTCCTAAAAACAGCTGTGATTTGTACATTGCTGCTGTTTTGAAAGAATAATTGAAAATGTGTGTGTCATGTCATTTAATTTTTAAAAAGCCATTTTAAAAAGGGCTATTTAGTTTTGATTGCAGATTTTCATTTTGACTTCAAAGTGGGATGTTTATCTCCAAATGCTGTGTTATTTGATTTGTTTGTAGAGTTGTGACATAATTAAACCAGTCCACAAGTGTTTAAGCAATCACTTACTGTAACAATTTGATTTGATTTAATAAAAGCATGGTAGGATAAAGTCATCAGGGAAATACCCTTTTTTTACTCACTGATTCACAAATGTAAGATTTGCTTCAAGTTGAATATTGATATTTTTAAGATCGCTCACATTACTCTGGCCTGGCCCTTAATGAAAGTGACTTGGGCTGTCTACTAAAATCAGTTATCTTGTCTTTAGCCTTAGATGTGTTTTATTGTAGACAGAATCATCACATCTCTTGATTTTGAAGAGCAGGCTGAGGCTGGTCTAATAAAGGCTAGAGGTAGGGACTCAGTGTGGTTCTTATTTGCACAGTTGTGTTTGTTTTCTGCACAGTTCAGTAAGTGTGTAAGTTCGAGTGAGTGTTTGTATTTGTGTGTCTTTGTGTTTTTGTGGGGTGGGGGGTTGTTTTGGAGGGAAGACTGTGAGAGGCAGTTAGAAAAGATAGTATGTAACAAGTGAAATGTTGCAAATAAACAATTGCTTTCACCGTCACACTCTTACCATAAATATCTTTATTGACAGCACTATCCATCACCTCAAATAGTGCACTGAGGGAAACCAATCTCCCTCTCTGTCTTCCTCACCGCTCTCAGTACCCCCCTCCCACCCATTCCCCACAAACTCACACTTACTAACTCAGTTGTTTGTGCAACTGCAGAAATGGATACCGTTTTCAAGACACCTGCATTGAAAAGGAAACCAAGGCTACAGCTACATGACCATACAGTTGTGCGGTGAGATACCAAAGTATTTTCCTATAGGAACTGCACTTTCTGATGTATATGCAGCCACCTGTAGGGTTATGAGACATTAATTTAGCTTTAACTTTGATTTTCAATTGGCAGGTTTTGTCTATTCAGATTCACAGATTCATTTTGTCCTGGTTGTCATTACAGAGTTTGATGTAAATATGGCCTAAAATATGAATTAAACAGTAAATTCTGTTTTACAATATACCTTCTTTAGAAGAAATGCATGCCATATATTTGAAATGTAAGTTCCCTGTTCATGGTAATTTAACTCATTATGCATGCTGAAAGTTATACACCATCAAACCCTGCAATCCAATTCTTGTACAAGAAGAAATTTTTTAGTTCTCAGTTTATTTCATGTTCTCAGTTTATTTAGTTTTAGTAAGCTGTGCCCTGTCTGAACATAGAGTGGAGAGAGTAAAGAGAGTTATTTCAATGTTTCTTTTGTGTACGAGTCTTAGCATTAGCGGTTAGCATTAGCAACATACAAACAGTTCTCTCTCTCCCAGTCACTCCCTCACACACACAAATAAGCCAATATTTCCTACATTGTCCCTGACTTAACTGAGCATTAGCACAGATAGCTGTTGTGTTCTTTTGTGCACGAGTCTTTGCATGCTGTTAATGCTAACTGATAATGCTAATGTCTTTTTAGTAATAAAGTTTTCTGATTATGATTATTTATTTACCTTTATATTTTCTTTATGGGTAATGCATTAAACTGAGTATAAAATGAGTGGGGGCATATTTAGGATTTACACTACAAAATAGGGTTAGGGTTAGGGTTAGGGTTAGTTTTTAGGCTAATTTTTAGGCATTTTTTAACCAAAACACAACAACATGTTTTTTCAATATTCGCAGGTGCTCTTGGAATGTAACCTGTGTGGAAAGCGGGAGGTTACTGTAAATATTGTCACAAAAAAGCAGAGGATGTTTGCAGTTTCTGCATTATTGTGGCAGGAGCACAACTACTCACTTTTTTGGGGGTATGCAATATATATATATGTATGTATATATGAACATCTCCAGGTTGTGAGCAAAGATACACTCCCGCAAATGTCTATTTTAATAAACTGTATTAACTCCAGTTGGTGCAGCTGTGCATACTGTATACCTCTCCTAACTCATTTGAAGTTTCTCTGCTTCTCTCACAGGGTTCTCATTTTAGCTCTGAACTGCATTCTGCCTCAACCTTGTTTGGAATCACTTACCATGTAGTTTTTTAATGCGTTAGGGTCAGTGTTCTGTAATGACATAATTTAAACGTAATGTTGATACATACAGTTAATTCTATGTCTTACTGGTTATTTATATATTTACCTTGTGTACTTACAGTAGAGGAGGTAACTGAGGGCCAGCTTATACTTGAGTGAGCAACGTCTGAAATATTTATCGTTGAATTTATGGACCCTTATGGTTTTATGACATGCAGTAAGAGTGCCGCTTTTTAAAAATATGCTTTCCGCTCTATATAACTTTCTGCTCTATATAAGCCTTTATCTGGGAGGAATTTCAGTTTAACTCAAAATAAAAAATAGGGCAGTCATGCTTAGTACTATGCAAGCAGATGTATTGTGCTAGCTGCAACTCCAATGTGCCACACCTGGCTCCTATATTTAGACCATGCAATGTTACTATTACTATGTTTCTTACACATACTGTTGATTATGCACTATATGAGCAAAAGTATGTAGGCATACAATTGTTATTCTACCTCTCTTTGCAGCTATAATAGCCTCCATATTTCTTGGAAGACTTTTCACTAGATTCTGGTGTTTATCTGGGAAACTTGAGACTTTTGAGACATCAAGAACTGGTCATGAGTAGGGATGGGTATCATTAAGGTTTTAATGGTATTACTACTTCTATCTATACCATTTACTTTTTGTTGTGTTTTTTAATTAAAAAAACAAATTGAGAACACAAATAACACTTTTTTAAAAAGTAAAATAATTATCTATAGCTTAGCAAACACCAATGTTTGAGCAAATATATATTACACAAACAAAACCAATGATTGTAATGCAAATAAATAAACACAATTTTCTTGTAAATGAATATACAATGATTTAAAGGAACATAGGTGGGAATGCAGGTAGGCCTTTTAACTCGAGGTGGTGTGTGTGATTGTGAGAGTGATCATTAGGTGCCAGGGGCCGAATTACAGAAACTTCCTATCTTAAGCATAAAGTTAAGATAAGATGATTTAAGATAGGATTTTTTTCAATTTGATATTGAAGAAGCAAATCCTAACTGTATTTAGGAATCCTATCTTATCTCGAGTTAGGAATCCTAAATAAGCCATCTAACATCGATGATCCACTTTTATGTCTGTTACCTAGCAACTAACGCAACACATCATCTAACGAAGTCACTGTTACCTGCTGCCACTGTAACTTTATGAGGTTCCAGTCCGTGACACTGTATCGTCAGAGTATCTTCGTTAATATCTTAAAAAAATGGATATTAAACAACGTTGTGCTCTAAACGTTAACCCAGATGAACTGGCCAATATGAACAAATGTTATGGAACATGCTGTGGCCAAAAGTATAGGGACACACGCATACATTTTCTCTCTCTCTCACGCACACACACACACAAACAGTCACCCACACAGTCACACACTTCGCTTTTAAAATCATCTTAAGAGAAAAAATGAAAACAAAGCCCATTTGTTGATTGTACTACAAATGGGAGAGCCCCGCGACGACAGGTCGCGTCTCCAAAGCTGGGCGGAGTTGATCGGCTAATGGCATTATCACACGGTCCGACGAGGCATCTAATGATTGTGTTCACCTGTGTCTAGTGAATGTTCGTTAGTGTATGTGTCGTGTGATTGGATGGGCGGTTAAAACCTGGCTGAGCCAGAAAGTGTGTCAGAATCCGCGCACTTGCGCACTTTTAGGGCGCTATTTTAGGGCGTAGTGCGCTGACACTGAAAACTGAGCTAAAAGTCCCCGGATGCCGCACTAAAATCGGCCAGAAAACGCAGTGCAGAACGATGCACACTATGCGCACTAAACGGGCGCCATTTTGACCACGTAGCGGAGGGGGCGGGACTTTCAATGTGTTTTCAAGTTGGATAGTGGTGGCAAACAGTGAACTACAAGCCCAAGCGGAGGCAGCTGGTTCATATAAATGTAAATAATGTTAATAAAACTATTGTACTGATGTACACTGCGGTAAAACCGGCAGATATTTTGGCGAGCTGAAGAATCGCGAGTAAATGTTAGTCCGTCATTTCCACTAAGAGCAAAACATTAGTTTTCCGTTTAGGACAGCACTGACCCACAGCAGTGCACACTACAGAAGGCAGTGCGCAGTGCACACTACGCACTAAATCTCAGTGCACTGACAGTAGTGCGCGATTTCGGACATACAACCCAGTTTCTACTTTGAATCTGTTTTCAAGAGTTGGAGGGAATGTGTGAAACTCCACAGAAAAGTATGGTGTGTATTCTCCTTTCTGTTTAGTGGATAAAAGGACTATCCATCCCACGTTTGTGTAGCGGTGTGTATACACCTTTGAAAACGTATTACTGGGCAGGGCTGAAGGTCAGTAACCTTACTTTGGATCGTTTGGCTCTCTCCGCCGTGCGCGCGAGCTCTGTGTACTGTGGAACGCAAATAACGGCATTGCAGGTGAATAATACATATTATAAAAAGTTACAAAAGGCTGGTCAGGTAAAATATGCCAAGTAATGTTTATTTAAGAATAGTAAATAGTATAGTAAATAGTAAATTAAAAAAATATATATTTTATTTCTCCAGTATCGACAGCAGAACAGTTAAAATCAGAGCTTATTGATACCTCAGTCTTTTATAATTAGGCACCGGGGCGATTAAGTACCGGGTTTCGGTACCCATGAGTGGTGTTCCTTCATACCAAACTTGTCAAACCATGTTTTACTGGACAGCACTTTGCACAAGGGCATAGTTACACTGAAATAGTAAAGGAGTGGAAAAATGGATTTATCCAAAATGTTTCTCTAAACTATACTTCACCAGAACCATGGGGCCTTGACAAAAGCTTAAATATACCTTTTAAATATACCCCTTAATAACCTTAAATATCAGATCTAGATTAGATCAGTACAAGATCTTAGTTGAGCAGTATGAGATACCTTTTTGAGAATTTTTGAAACATTCCAGCACCTAGTGGTAGTTGAATGAATATAAATAATGTGGTTGGTTTATTTAAGTTGCTTCTTGGTCACATGCATATTTTATTTATCTTATTTTATTCAGGTTGTTTAAAACTAAAATCCCTGCAGCAGTGTTAGGGCTGTTGGAATGTGAAAGATAAACCCAACAATACACATTTAATGTATTTCAATGTCGCAAGGGACATTAACCAGTCTGTGAAAGTTTGAGAGATCAAAACAGTGAAACCACAAGCTTTAATAGAGTCCAGAAATGATCAAGGACATACCAAAGTCCTTCGACATACCAAAGAAAACAGCTCCTGCTGATTCGATGGCCATTAAAGCTCAGGAGGCACTGGTTCCATCTTAACTTCTATTGTTGCATGGATGGATGCTCCTTCTAAGAAAAATAACCACCAGGGTCAACATGTTCAGCACCAGGTTATACAGAGGACTTACAGAGCTCATATAATATATTTTTAAATTATCCTTATCTTATTAAATGTCATACATACATACATACATATTAAGCACTAAGAATAACTTTACAACTGGCTTTAGTCTTAACACTGGTGTTATTTTTAACTGTTAGCTTAAACATTAATTGTTTGAAATGTAATCATTTGTTATGTTTTGTTTGTGATGAACTTTGTGGGTAAATGAGAAATGAGCAGTTGTAAAATTCTATTTTGTTGCACAGAAGTGAAAAACAGAGGGAATATCTAGTCACTTCCCAGCAGTGACTGATGTAGTGATGGATGTGTGCAGTGACCAACTGACCATAGAGAAAGGGTACTACACCATTTTCTTGGAAAAAAGTAACAAGCTTTTGCTGCAGGTCTCAGAGGAGACCAGTTACCAGCTGGAGCACTCTGTGTCCCTGCAGGAACTCAACTCTGGCCAGCAGGATACTGGGGCCAGGACAAACACAACTGCCAGTGGAGTTTTTTTTATATTTTACGTGAAGACTTATTGGAGGTCTTCAATGACAGCATGACCAGTGAAATTCTGTAAACAGCAATCACCACAAGTCAAGTCATAATAGCAAATCCTTTGAATTCACTGATCCCAGTTAGCGACAGTCTGTTGGGCCGGATCCGGCCCACACAATCCATGTCCCTCTGGCCCGGATACCACAAAGAATGACGGCCCAGTGACGGCCCAGACATGGTTTACCCTGCAAGAGCTATAGTGGCTGGTTGGAAGAGTAGTATCAGCTGAAGTGCTGAAAACAGAGGTGCCACAAAGGGACATTTGAAGAGATGAAATAGAATGCTTTTTACCCAAAAGAACTATGTAATGGGTTAAACAGGTTTTTTTTAATTAATTGATTTTTGTCCCACTTGTATAAAAATGCAATGTAAATAACATACTACTAAAAATATAGGTAAAGAAAAAAATCTTTCATAACTAATAAGTATTTTTGCTCCACGACTTTTCAATAAAAAACAATAAAAAATGGGTGAGTGGCCATTCTCATTTGGGTTTCAGGCTTTACAAGGCCACTGCATTGGAGATGTGCAAAACCCATTTGTGTTAGTCATGTCAATGCGGGTAATTCTTTCAGCAATACTCAGCGCCGTAACGTGGCGACGTGTTAAATGCCGACCCTCACAGATTGTCTGTTTTTGTGTATTTTGTCTTGTTTATAATGTCTAGTTTTCAGCCAGCGAGTAGTTTTATTAAGTAAGATAGGCAAACACTACTAAAAATCGGCGAACAGTGTCGAGAAACTGGTGTTTTAGACCCTGAGGTGAGATCCCTACTCACCCGCGAACCCCTTTTGGCCGCAGCGACCCATCTGAGCGCACCCGGACCCGGACGCGAGACCGCAGACGAGGCCGAAGGTCCGGGCTGCAAGTCAGAGTGAAACGGCGCGGACTACGACCACCGATGCCCAGTATTTCCCTGGCAAATGTCCAGTCCCTGGACAACAAACTGGATGATCTCGGAGGAAGACTCCAACTCCAAAGACAGCTGAGGAACTGCTGCGTACTCTGCTTTACAGAGACGTGGCTGACCGAGAGCATTACGGATCACGCAGTTCTACTGGAGGGGTTCACAATCCACCGGGCTGATCGGACAGAAGCTTCGGGGAAGAAACGTGGAGGTGGCGTGTGCTTCCTCA
>JBBPDH010022428.1:0-10725 GCA_037974565.1 Clupeocharax schoutedeni
ATCACACCTGAACCTTCACACCATCACACCCAACTTTCAACCATCACACCTGAACCTTCACACCATCCCACCTGTACATTCAACCATCACATCTGAACCTTCAACCGTCATTTCTGAAACTTCAACCATCACACCTGAACCTTCACACCATCACTCCTGAATCTTCACACCATCACACCTGAACCTTCACACCATCACTCCTGAACCTTCAACCATCATACCTGAACCTTCAACCATCACTCCTGAATGTTCACACCAACACTCCTGAACCTTCAACCATCACACCTAAACCATCACACCGTCACATCTGATCCTTCAACCATCATACTTGATCCTTCACACCATCACTCCTGAACCTTCAACCATCACACCTGAAACTTCACACCATCACTCCTGAACCTTCAACCATCACACCTTAACCTTCACACCATCACAACAGAACCTTCACGCAATCACACCTGAACCTTCACACCATCACTCCTTAACCTTCACACCATCACATCTGAACCTTCACGCCATCACACCTGAACCTTCACACCATCACTCCTGAACCTTCACACCATCACTCCTTAACCTTCACACTATCACATCTGAACCTTCACGCCATCACTCCCGAACCTTCACACCATCACTCCTGAACCTTCACACCATCACTCCTGAACCTTCACACCATCACTCCTGAACTTTCAACTATCACTCCTGAACCTTCACACCATCATACCCAACTTTCATTCATCACACCTGTACCTTCACACCATCACACCTGATCCTTTAACTATCATACCTGAACCTTCAACCATCACTCCCGAACCTTCACACCATCACTCCTGAACCTCCAACCATCACACTGGAACCTTCACACCATCAAAAATGAACCTTCAACCATCACACTGGAACCTTCACACCATCACACCTGAACCGTTACACAATCACTCCTGAACCTTCACGCCATCACACCTGAACCTTCACACCATTACTCCTAAACCTTCACCCCATCACTCCTTAACCTTCACACTATCACATCTGAACCTTCACGCCATCTCGCCTGAACCTTCACACCATCACTCTTTAACCTTGACACCATCACATCTGAACCTTAACGCCATCACACCTGAACCTTCACACCATCACACCCGAAACTTCAACCATCATACCTGAACCTTCACACCATCACTCCTGAACCTTCACACCATCACTCTTGAACTTTCAACCATCACTCCTGAACCTTCACACCATCATACCCAACTTTCAACCATCACACCTGTACCTTCACACCATCACACCTGAACCTCTACACCATCACACCTGAAACTTTAACCATCACACCTGAACCTTCACACCTCTGCATTTTCATACCTGAACATTGTGATGTTTCTCTGAACACCAGGAAGCTACTATTGAGGGCTTTCTATCAAATGTCTTGAGTGTTCCACGATCAGTGATTGTGTGTATGTGTGTGTGTATGTGCAGGTCCTAAAGAAGAACTCAGGTGGTTGGTGGTATGTGAACATTGGAGACAAAGAGGGTTGGGCTCCATGTTCCTACATCGACAGGCGCAGAAAGGCCGGACTGAACCGAAAGATCAGCACTCTCACACGGCCCAAAGTACCGCCACCAGCCCCGCCCCCTGGCGCACCCATCAAAAAGCAGAGCTCACTACCCTGCATGCAGTCGGAGGTCAGAGGTTGTGTGTATGAGGAACCAGAGTACGATGTTCCAGCGGTGGGGGCGGAGTTTCTCCCCTCGGAGGGTAGAGCCCTACACACTGCCCCTTGCTGGCCAGGGGAGGAGGTAGAGGTGCACTCTGCCACAGCTGGACCCCGACACACACACTCCGCCTGCAGGGGGCGCCACGGGTCAGTCTGGGATCCTCCGGAATACGATGCCCCGACAGTGGAGTTGAGCTCCGGATCCCAGAAGCAGGAGGCTGAAGAATCTAAACCCAAACCGATTGTCCGGCCTAAACCCACTAACCTGGATATCGGTTCCCCCGGACCGAGCCTGAAACCTACAAAGCAGCAGAATCAGAGCCGCTGGAGTTCCTCCCACACCTCCTCTGGGTCGGAGACGGACTCCTCCTTCTTACTGGAGGACTCCGCGGCCCTCAAGCTGTCAGCTGGTGCAGCGTCTGAAGTCACAATGCCCAGGTTGTCTGTGGAGGCTGAGGGTGAGGACGGGGCAGCACTTCCCCGGCTGTACCGCAGTACTGCAGCGTTCCAGCAGGGAGCAATGGGGGAGCTGGACCTTCCGGCCGGTGTCCTGGTGGAGGTGCTGGAGAAGCAGCAGAGCGGCTGGTGGTTTGTTCGCTGGGGTGGGCTGGAGGGCTGGGTACCCACCTATTTCCTGGAGCCCCTCCCTGTGGGCGGAGACTCAGATTATCAGGGTGGGCAAAAAGTAACCTGGTCCAGTCAGAACGACAGCGGGGTCAGCGAGAGACTCCAGGATGCTAACGCTGGGTTCGCTAAGGGCTGTGCTGCCGCCACTAAGGACAACAACAGTGTTGTTAATGACTATGCCAGTGTTGCCAAGGACAAAAACAGTCTTGCTAAGGAGAACTCCCATCTCCGCTGGAAGGACAGGTCCTCGAGTTCCCAGATGTCCAGCTCTGGACGGTCGATTCCAGTTTCCATGGTGAAGCCCAAACCACAAATCATCCACAACAACCTGCGTGAGGAGTTTGTCTCCATGGCTGATTACCACGGAGATTCAGAGTCCATGGCATTCCAGACAGGAACCAGGCTGGAGGTTCTGGAGAAGAATACCAACGGGTGGTGGTACTGCCGCACGCTCGACTCCGCCCACACACGCAGAGGCTGGGTTCCGTCCAACTTCCTTGAGAAGAGGAAGTAAGAGGAGGACAAACTGGAGCAAGTGGACTGGGGGAACGGAACCAGACCAGGAAAATATCTGCTAATCTGAGATCATCTGACGTCCTCCTGTTTTGTCACAAAGCCAGTCAGTGTTTGTTCATGTCCCTGTCAGAGGAAGACACCTTTAAAAAGTCTCCATCCTTCACTGACTAAGTGTTTAAAAACTGGATGCTGGTTGTCCTGTTCTGGGTTCTGTAACCACATTATACTGGGGCTCAATCTATTTTAGACGTTTTCTAAAACTAGAGTTTTAAAAAAATAATTGAAATTTTTAACAAATAATAACAATGAAAGCACTTTATATCGTTCTGTAACACTATAATGATCTGTAATCTTCTGTAAGACCTGTTATCCTCTGTATTGATCTGTAATGGACTGTAATTCTGTTCTGATCTATAAAGCTCTGGGTTTTTTCATGTTTTAGAAGGATCTGTATTCATCTATAATGATGTACTATGTCCTATAGCGTTCTATGTTCATCTGTCCTATTCTGACAGACTGCAGTACCTGCATGAACTATTGGGGTGATATGGTGTCTGTTGTCTGGAGTTTCTATTAGTTCATTAATAATCAATATGTTTGATCTGCAGTTTTTGTATGTAAACGCGTTTCTGAAGCAGGACGACGCAGAGGTGCTGATCAATGCATGTTTTTATTTTCAGTCACATAATAAACAAAATTATCCTAATCAATCCATCAAGGCCGTGTGAGTGTCCACTGTTCAGTAAAGTATTCAATAGTGTGTTCAGTAAAGTATCCAAGTGTGTTCAGTAGTGTGTTCAGTAGTGTGTTCAGCAGTGTGGTCAGTAAACTATTCAGTAGTCCATCACTGCCCATCACTGTCCATCACTCAGTCCATAACTATCCATTAATCAGTCCATCACTGTCCATCACTATGATTTAAGTTTTTTGAGTGTTTTTTCTCTCTTCATCTCAGTTTCTTCATCACATTAAACTCTGTGTTTATTATGAACTGAGGCAGAATTTTTTCCCTATACAGTTGTGAAAATGTAATTAATGAAACGGAACGTCATATTTATCAAACTTTGCGTTTCTGATCTTTGCTGCAGTGTGTGTGTTTCACCACCAGGGGGCAGAAACAACCTGCGCTGGTTTCACTGGAGTATAAAAAACCTCGGGGTCTGGGAGTGTGGGGGGCATGGGCAGAGGGGCATCGAGCCCCTGCAGCCCTCAAAACACCAAACATCCATTAAGTTCTAATTAGTGAATAATTAATGGCCCCCCACCCTGCGATCAGAGCTTTGTGTGAATGGATCTATTCTGTTTGTTTATTTGTTTGTGTGTATTTGTTTACTCTTTGCTTCCTGTGACAGCACACCCAGACCAGCGGGGGGCGCTCTCAGCTCGCCGAGTTCGGAATGATTTTAGGGTTTTTGTAAGTGAACTTGGCGTCATTAAGATTAGATATTTGGTGGAAACCACACCTGGACATCATGAAGAAACATCTGCACTTTAAATGGCTCTAATAACTCAGACAGGAATTGAGTGATTGAGGAATGAGTAATGATGAAAATAATCACACAGGAATCTGCTGGAACGTGACTCTAGAGAGTCTGGAGGTGTTTACTCCCCCCCCCCTCCCCGCCCCCTGCAGCGCCGCTGGCCCCTGCTGTTATTCTGTATTATTTTTTATATTATCCCATAAACTGTGTCCTGGTTTATTCATGAGTTTTCTCTCAGGCTCTGCTTGCGTTTGGAAGGAATGTTTTTCTTTATTGTCGCTGGAGATACGATGAAATTTGGATGCTCAAACTTCCAGCGCAGAAAACAAACAAACAAACAAACAAAACAAATATTGCTCACAGATTTGATGTTACACAGAGTTATGCCTTTGCAATGTTAAGTGCTATCATGGCTTTTGAATAGAAACTGTTCTCCAGTCTGTTGGTCCTTGTTCGTATCTCTGAGCTGTGAGTGTCCCGGGCATTCTGGACTCTGTTCAACATTAGATCAACATTATCGGCTTTGGGTGGGGCTCCGGAGGCTCTGCCTCATTTTCCAGTTTTATTTTATGTTTTTCTTTAAGGTTGAGTGACATTTTGACCTCTTCAGTGTCCCCTGGACTCAGTAACATTAGCTTTCCTCAGGGGTCCAGGCTCCGAGGTGCCCCCTGCTGTCCTGGCTAACCTAGAGTGCTGCTAATCTACAGATCCAACTCACTGGCCGACTGGGAAGACTGGGAGGACATGCTGTCCTGCGTAACTATGGATTTCAGAATGTCACTCTTGACTCCACCACACAACGACGCTGAACCTTAATAAAAATACAAAAAACCCAAACCAGAAAACCGAGCACCACCAACTGAGGGACATGTGCAAACTCTGCATCACATCACGAGACAACTGCCTTTCCATCAGCCGGAACAGACATGCCCCCTAACTCCTATGCACCTCCCCCTCTCCACCTCCCCCATTCCCTCCCCCCCTCTGCCCCCCGCCCCTCTCTCCTCCGACCCTCCCCCACGTGAGGTCGACCCTTTGAGGATCATTAGTGCAGTTCAGCCAGGGCCAAGGCGGCAGCGTCTCTGACCGCACACGTGTGTGTGTTTCACACCGTGTGAGTAACGGCTGAACACACATCATTGTGCAGTGTTCCCTCTGCAGTCTCCTACAGGGTTCAGTTTGTGTGTGTGTGTGTGTGTGTGTCTCACTGACGGCGCTCCATTCCCCACTGAAAATGAAAAGTCTTATTCTGGCACCAGCTTGACCGCACTCCCCCGCACACACACAAACGATGTGACTGTGAGTGTGTGCCTGTGTGTGTGTGTGTGTGTGTGTGTGTGTGTGTGTGTAAGCTAATATGTCCATGCTGGAGGATCCAGTGAAGGCCTGTCTGACACTGATTAAGCCTCCAGAGGCTTCAGAGGATTCAAGAGAGAGAGAGGGAGGGGGAGAGAAAGACAGAGAAAGAGAGGGAGACAGAGAGAGAGGGAGAGAGAGACAGGGAGAGAGACAGAGAGAGAGAGACAGAGAGAGAATGAGAAAGACAGAGAGAGAGAGAGAGAGAGAGAGAGAGAGACAGAGAGAGAATGAGAGAGAGAAACAGAGATACAGAGGGAGAGAAACAGAGACAGATGGAGAGACAGAGAGATACAGAGAGAGTGATACAGAGAGAGAGAGAGACAGCCAAAGACCATCAAACCACCAACATTCACCACCAAACCACCATCATTCTTCACCAAACCACAATCATTCTCCACCACAACACCAACCTTCAGTATCAAACTATCATCATTCACCACCAAACAAACAACATTCACCTTCAAACATCAGGACTGTATCTCCAGCTCTCTCACCAGAAGACCCCACAAAGGTCTATAATGAGAAGATTGTTGCTGCCCAGTTTCATTGCTCTTCACTGCTCTCTCCTGATGAAGTGTTACAAATCCTGATGTCCAGCAAACCCACTACCGGAGGTTTCAGGGAGTATGGAAGTTTGCTCCACGTAGAACATCCACTGGTGTCCCTCAGGGTTCCGTTCTAGGACCCCTTTCTCTTTATACTGGTTCTCTTGGGGATGTAATGGCCTTACATGTTTTTTCTTATCACTTTTACGCTGATGATATGCAAAGGAAATTCTCTCTTTCCCTTCTAATTATAACCAGGCATCAACCCGCATTTTTCCTCTTGGATGGCGGCCCACCACCTCAAGCTGAACCCCAGCAAGACCGAGCACCTATTCATCAAAGGGAGTCCTTCACCAAGCCACAACCTCATCGGTTTTGTTGAGAACTCAGTTATCGTCCCTTCTAAGAAGGTAAGAGGTCTTGGTGTCCTGCTAGATGAAGATCTGTCTTTCTTGCTGCAGGTTGACCAGATCTCCAGAACATGCAGATACCTTCTCTACAACATCAGAAGAATCTGACCCTTCAGTGCTAGGTTTTGGTACATTTTCTTGCTTCGTAAATGTAAAATATTACATTAAAATTTTAAATCTAAATGTTAAATCTTACATCTAAATGTTAAATCTAAATGTTAAATATAAAATCTAAAGCTTTAATCTAAATCTTAAATCTAAATCTGAGATCTGAAATCTAAATGTGGAATTTAAATGTAGCAGTGTTTACAAACGCCGACTCAAATGTGGGATTGTTAAGCTGTAAATGTTGAGCTCTAAATGTTTAGAAGATATGCTAATTGGCCACACCCCACGATTACAATTGGCAGTTACTCAGCAGGGGGCGGGACTGGGTGCTGTGATATGCCCTCACCAACATGGAGAATTTGCCTGAAATGATCTTAAATCTAAATGTTAAATAAGACAAATACATCTCTCACTATAAATGTGAAACTCCACAGTTAGATGGGGCTCAGTGACCCCTTTCCAATGCCCCCTCAAAAACTGTTTTTATTAGAAATAAATAATTCCATGAAATGAACATGGTTGACGAGTCTTGTTTGTGCGACTTAAGTGCGACTCAAGTCCAAGTCTCTGTCATAACTCGTCAACCATGTTCATTTCATGGAATTATTTATTTATATCTCGATGACCCCTTTCCAACGACCCCTCGAAAACTGTTATTAGCTGAAAACAGACAAAAGTAATGGAACACTGGGTCGAAGCGAACGGTTTTTGGGTCGTTGGAAAGAGTGCGAGATATAAACAAATAATTCCATGAAAGGAACATGGTTGACGAGTTATGACTCACGAGTCAAGTCTGGAGTCATTGAGGGAAGTCTAAAGTCAAGTCACAAGTCTCTGTTTGTGTGACTTAAGTGCGGCTCGAGTCCGAGTCTCAGACTTAAGTCCCCACCTCTGGTGTGTGTATGTGTGTGTGTGTGAGAGAGTGTGAGTGTGTGTTTTAATGAGTCTTTCTGTTGAAACACACACACTCTCCCTGCCCTGCCTGTGATCAGTGTGTGAGGAGGATTAGAGCTGTGTGACACTTTCGTCTCTTTTCTGCTCCTTCATGTTTGCTTTATCCGAATAACCATGTTACTGCCAACAGTGTGTGTATGTGTGTGTGTGTGTGTCAGTCCCTCGGCGCTGAAGCTGCTAAAGAGTGTTTGTTCTGAAGCCGAATGTCTGACGACTAAAACCTCCTTCTTTAATTCAGGAATTAACACACATCATTCTCTTTCTCTCTCTCTCTATCTCTGTCTGTCGGTCTCTCTCTCTCTGTCTCTCTCTGTCTCTCTGATTAAATGAGAGTTTTTTTTCAGATTTTTCTTATTAAGATTGAAGCTCCTTTATGGCCCAGAGGGACCACATTTAGACACACACACACACACACACACACACACACACATACATACACACACACAATTACACATACACACCGACAAAAAGGTCTAGGACCTCAGACAGCACAGTATGTGGGTACACATTTGCATGCATGTCTGAAAACCTAGACCTTTTTAGCAACGTCTCTGTCTGTGTGTGTGTGTGTGTGTGTGTGTGTGTGTGTCATCTGTCTTTGGCCTGCCGTAAAGTTGTTTTTATGAGTGCGTCGTCTCCAGAGTCGCTGAGGCTGCAGTGTGTTTGTGTGTGTGTGTGTGTGTGTGTGTGTGTGTGTGTGTGTGTGGGTGTGTGGGTGTGTGTGTGTAGACAGTGTTGGGGTTACAGTGTCAGCTGTAATTACAGAAGAATCTGAGAAACACTCTGAAGTTCTCATGTTGCTTGATGGTGATTTTGAGTTGCTTCAGGCCAAAACAGCCCAAACAGGAGAGTCTCAGGAAACAGCTCCAACTGCACAATCAGCACTCTGCACTCCAAACACCACACACCACACTCCAAACACTCCACTCCACACACTGCACACCATGCACCACAATCCATACACCGCAAACACATACCGCACAACACACACCTCACTCCACACACGGCACACCACTATTCACACTCCACACACCACAACCCACGCACTGCACTCCACACACCACAATCCGCACACCACACACTGCATACCACAATCTGCACACCATTATCCACACTCCACACACCGCACTCCACACACCATAATCCGCACCCCACACACCGCAATCCACACACCATAATCCGCACCCCACACACCATAATCCACACACCGCACAACATAATCCACACTTTGCACAATGCACACCACAATCCGCACACCACACACCCCTATCCACACACTGCACTCCACACACCATAATCCACACCTCATAATCAGCACACCACACACCACAATCCACACACCACACAATAATCCACACTCTGTACTCTTCACACCACAATCAGCACTCCACACACCACACTCCATACACCACACACTGCACTATGCACACCACAATCCACACACCACAATCTGCACACCACATACCACAATCCGCACATCGAACACCATAATCTGCACACCACACACCATAATCCACATTCTACACACCACACTCTGCACACCACGATCCGCACACCACACTCCTCACGCCACAATCCGCACACCATACACCATAATTCACTATCCACACACATTTGTGGCATTTATCAGATGCTTTTATCCAAAGTGACTTCCATTCCCTAACTGCAGGGGGCAGTCTCGCCGGAGCAATTTGGAGTTAAGGGTTTTGCTCAGGATGCTTGTGGTGGTGCTGAGGGTAGGATTCGAACACTCTTGTTCTAGAGGCCAGTATCCTACCCACTGCGCCACCACCACACCGCACTCCACCACACCACAATCCGCACAACGCACTCCACATACCACAATCTGCTCACCGCACACCACTATCCACACACCGCACACCGCACACACCTTAATCCACTCTAATCCACACCTCGCACACCGCACAATCCACACTTTGCTCGCAGCACACCACATTCCACCCTCCGCACACCATAATCCACACCCCATACAGCACACCGCATTCTGCACACCACAATCCGCACACCACATACCACAATCTGTGCACTGAACACCATAATCCGCACACCACACACCATAATCCACACACCACACACAGCATAATCCACACACTGCACTCTGCACACCATAATCCACACACCACACACCATAATCCACACTCTGCACAGCACAATCTGCACTCCACACACCACAATCCACACTCCATACACCACACACTGCACTCCACACACCATAATATACACTCCATGCTCTGCACACCATAATCCACACACCATAATCCACACACCACACACCATAATCCACACTCCGCACACCACAAACTGCACTACACACACCACAATCCACACTCCATACACCACACACCGCACTCCACACATGAAAATATATACTCTGCGCTCTGCACACCACAATCCACACACCACACTCCCCCCACCACAATCTGCATACCGCATTCTGCAAACCACAACCCGCACACCACACTCCACACACCATAATCCACACACCGCACACCATAATCCACACACCACACACCATAATCCACAGTCCGCACATAACAATCTCCACACACCACTCCGCACTCCACACTTTGCACACCGCACACCACTATCTGCACACCATACGCCACAATCCACAGACCATACTCCGCACACCACAATCCACACTCCACACACCACAATTGGCACACCACAATCCACACTCTACACACCACACTCTGCACACCGCAATCCGCACACCAAACTCCGCACACTGCACACCACGATCCGCACATCACAATCCACACACCACAATCCGCACTCCATACTTTTCACAGCACACACCACAATCCACACAGCGCACTCCACACACCATAATCCACACAGCGCACTCCACACACCATAATCCACACACCGCGGTCCACACACCACACACCATAATCCACACTCCGCACACCACAATCCCCACACCCCACTCTACACTCCACACATCGCACACCACAATCCGCACCCCACACGCCACAATCCACACCCCACTCTC
>JBBPDH010022437.1:0-10724 GCA_037974565.1 Clupeocharax schoutedeni
TCATGGATCCCTGGTCTGGTTCCGAGTTTTTTCCAGGTAGCTCCGGGGCAACGCGTAACAGCGTGCCCCGTGACACTTTCAAAAATGTTAAATATTTAAATATTTATCTGAGCATGAGATTTTCTCCAATCCAGGGTGGCTTTTATGCTTATAGAAATATGTTGAACCAGTAAATAATTGTAAAATTAAGTGGCCCCTGGCTATGCAGTATAGACTCACTGTTACACTCACACCTCACGTTGAGAACCACAGCATTAAAAAATGCCAAAATGCCAAGACCGGGAAACATGTTACAATCATTTTTGGATAAACCGCCTTTTCATATGCAATGAGGCATGTCAATTTGAATGCCAAGTAATTCAAGTTTACTGAAAAAAGAAATAAAAACATGGCAAACACTGAAGTCCCACTGAAGTCCCACTGAAGTCTGTTTTTCCAATTTACTGTGTGCTATCCATGTTTAATTTCAATTTTGTTAATAAGGCATGACAAACACAAACCTCTAAAGGCAAAACAGTGTGACAAAATTTCCTGCTAATTACTTTAATGTCCTTAAAGATAAACATTTGGGGATGTTCACAATGTGCCTGCCTTTGTATCTCTAAAAACATGATCACAGACATATTGAAATGTTGGATACACTGTGAAGCCCCAGCCATTACAGAACAGAATTAAGAGACAAGAGTCACCACAGTGTTCTTTATTCACTCCCATGTTATTGTATGCATCATTACACTATACAGGGAGATGTTAACAGGTTTACACAGAAAAGGAGGCTAATAGTCAGGGACACCAGTCAACAAGCAGCCAGAATGAAAAGGCTTATTTCAAGAGTGCTGTGTGGAAGGGTAGAGGGCTGGAGTAGCACACCTTTGAGACTTGTTCGCTTAGTAAACAAAAATATCACCTTTGAAGCACAGCTTTGAAATGGAGAAGGGAAAATAATTTTTTGTTTGCCTGCTTCACAGGATGCATGACAATGAATGATGTATAGAACAATGATTTGGAGAATAATACCCAGGCAGTATTCTGCATGGACTGTGACAACAGAGGCGGCAGAAAAAGGCTCCCGCATCTCCCTCTTTTTCTCCTCTCATGTTCTTTTTAATGCTGGCAGTTCTGTCAGACTATGAGCCAGGTTTCAGCACTTATCCATGAAGCCATTAGTCATTACCCATCTACCATGCTCCAGATCCAGCATATGCTCTTCTTAAGTCTGTAGAGCAAGAGAATTGGCAAAAGCAAAGGCTATTACTGTTGCTTTCCACTCATTCTCACTCTTTTGAGACAACTCATCCTCTACATTTCCGCTAGAGTGCGCAAACATGCTTCTTGCCGTGTGCCTGGGGGCTGCAAGTTTGTTTTGGCCATTACGGTGTGCATGCTACAATACCCGGGGGAGTAAGACAGAGTGGTGTACATAGGAGACAGACAGCACCGCCATTAAACACAGTGACAGGCCTGTTTAGCCCGTTGAAGCGGATGGCTTTCTGCTCCCTGCTCACGTCTGACCACAGCATACAGAGTGAAAGAGGAAGCACTGAGTGCTAAACTAAAAGGTAAATCCTCTCCATGTAAACTCTTGAGCTCCACAAGTCTCTCGTCAAACTATGACCTGCCACTGGGTGGATTGTGCTTAACCTCTACATTTGTTCAGGTTTTTTGTTGGCATTGTTGGATCTTAGCCCTAAGTACCATGCAAACAACTACATCAAAGCCTCTCGATGATCAAGGCTCATGTTAAGACTGAACAATTTTCATATATATATAAAACTTTAAAAGGGAACCATTTTCAATTCATAATAGCCAGGATTATAATCAGTGACTAAATCTGCGCACCAAAGCGCAGATTTAACAATTGAACAACAAAGGCATGAAATGCCAGCAGTCTGACAACCAAACCACGTATATACAGACAGACAGATGCTGTAGATAAATGCTAGTGTTGGGCATTATCCACTTTTTAAAAACCTTCAATCAGTCTCCAAATGTTATCAGAAGAAATCAAACTCTACTGAAAACCATTGCTTACAAGGTCATCAGATAAGTGAAATAAGTACACTTTTAATCCATAATTTAAAAAAATGTAACCATCTGCCTAACAGTTGCTAAATCCTAACACTGGTGATAACTAGGCCTGAGGGGGCTGGGTTGTTTGGCTAGCATGAGACAACAGACTTCAGTTCAAGCGAACTATATCATGGACAAAAGTTTAGATAATTACTCAAACCTGAGGGAGTGCTTGGTATTAGAGAAAAAGGCCACAAACCTCAATCTGTACTCAATGTTATCTAAGAAAGCAAACAACAGCTCCATTTACCACAGTACATGTTAAATTCTGACTAGCTGGTGCTCAGCGACATGAGTATGACAAAACTGAGAAAGGAAAGTGGAGTTACTTGTGAGGGAGGAACAGAAAGCTCTTCTGTGATGTTTGGAACTGTTGTTTTTTCTAAACCTGCTTAGTTACCTGACCAAAAGTGACACTGTACAGACTACTTCCAACTACATGATGCTAAAACAAGATGAAAATAAAGACTCATATCTGAGAGGGCAAAAAGTGACTGTTATTAAAATGGCAGGTATATGAATCACCATCATCTGTAGTCTGATTTTTCATCATAAACATTCTTTATAATCTTTATGTAATGTCTTTATGAACATTCATGCATCAAAATTAATTTTACAAAGTCTAATTAAAATGAGTAAATTAGACTTTTTGTCTGTTTGAATGTAGTGCATTATTTTGAAAATTGATCTTGTTATGTCATCACCCAAACCTGTCTTATCCATTATAATGGACTCTTTCAGGATCTCTTAATCTTGTTCAATAAAAAGAACAAATTATTTTTAAAATAGTGTGTCCACTGGCGCTAACGTAGTGCTCTAGTCACAATATAACATATAGTTAATGTTAAATGTAATACACCTCCCCAAAAAGAGAGAGTTGCATGCTGTTGTACATATTTACATATAAACATTGCAAAGACACATCACGAAAGATACCACTTTCACATTCAATGGTGTATGCGTGGGATCTGGGCTATTAGATTAGTGTGAAAAACATTAACATGTGCTGAAGCATTAATGCACATTTTAAATTATTTATGTTTAGTTTTACATTTACATTTTTATTTCTACATTAAGCAGATGAATAATTAATAATTGTATTTTGCCAATTATTCATGACACAGGATGGTCTAGGCTTCCATTCTTAACTTCTTCAACTTAAGAAAAGCTCTGTATGCAAGTAAAATGGGTCAAATAATCAGTGGTACTTTCAGCTGCTTTATTTCATCAGATTCAGTTCATGCAGATACTTTTGTTAGATGTTTGTTAGCATGCTCTGCTTAAGATTTTATTTTTTGTATTCAGGTTTTTGCTGACGCAGCCTTGAGAACTGAGCCAACAACTAACAGAAGATCTCAATGTTTCAGAATGCAAGCCCACAGATGGAGAGCACTCAAGCCGTAATCCTCATGTCCCATCACTCTATCTGGCTCCTGCTCTCTCCACTCCCTGATCCGACCTCCATAAGCTCAGATTCCAGCAAATCTCATCTTTGTCCTTTGTAAGTTACTTCTTATTGGAGGTTAAAACTCAATGGCTCTCTTTCCTCTGTAATCCTGAGTGCAGCTGTTCTAATCCTAAACACCAGAAAACATGTAGCAGTGTATGATAGTGTGCAAACACAAATGATTAGTATTCCCCCTGCACATTTTAGCCCAACCTCATGTATATTGGCACGGTCTAAGAAAAACAATAGCATCAATTATTTCAGTAATGGAAAGAAAGACAAAGGATTTTTTTATACAGACTCTTGTTTTCTTCATCTGACTAAGTCTATTCCTTTTTTCCAGGGAGGGGCTTTGTGAAACATCTGTATCAGATGACATGCAGTTTCGGTCAGAGTAGGAAAAAAAACGAAAGTTTTTACTGAAAGGTCACAGAGCAAAGTCAAAAGGCACAAGACTTCCTCTTCTTCTGAGGCTGCTCCCATGGAGAAAGTCAGTGTGGTCAAGCATTTGAGGCTTTCTTGCTGTGAAGAGTTTGATTGTTCCTGCTAGGTTGGCCATGTCCAAATCCACTGAAGCCATGTCAGGCTCTGCTCCAGGCTGTGTGTGTGCCTGACAGCGTTCCTTCATATGCCACACTCAAAGGAAGTGAGTCATTAGTTCCCCGGGGACCCAAAACCCTTTCTGCTTTCTCTTCATATCCCTTCATGGCTGGAGTGAATTAATGACTGTTTACACAGGTAAATGTCAGAGAGAGAGAGAGAGAGAGAGAGAGAGAGAGAGAGAGAGAGAGAGAGAGAAAGACAGGGCAATGAAGCTATACACTCAACCTGTTCTCTAGATTCATCTATTACACACTGAATCATGTATGCACACACACATAATCAGAGGATTAACCCTCACAAGTGGCGAGCATAATCATTTTGTCACATTATTTTAATTGAATTATGTAAAATAATTACATAGGTAAATAAAAATTAATTTGCACTCGATTTAAATGATGTTAATCAAAAGGTTTGAATGCACAAGAAGATGCACACAATCCTTCTTGTATTTATTTATTTACTTTTCTCCCTAATTTAATTCAGGGTGAGTTCCACCCACTTCAGATGATGCTACCAAGCTGGGAGGGTGCTTTCTGCTTATTAACAAAATTTAGGAAGTTTGGAATCTGCACTGGGCAGAAAACATGATATGAATTATATGGTGAGAACATTTTCATCAGCCCTCTGATATAAAATGATAATTTTTTGTCATACCACCCACAACAATTGCTACGTCTAAGAGTTAATTGCTGCAAAGAGAGGAGAGCAATGTAAGGTGTGACTTGATACAAAGGAGAGAGTAATACAAAGACATATCCATCCCGCAAAAAGAACATATGAGGAATTCATTCTGTATCGTAAATACACACACACACACACACACACACATGGCTGCATGCACACACACACACAGCTTTAGGGATAAAACTCACACAGAGATGGCTAAAAATCTCTGAAGGGGTCATTTTATGACCCAGACAGCTGGACATTTCTTATCAGGCCGAGAGATACCATGACCTTTTCAGATGTAAAACGTTAATCCTCAAGAAAACATATTACTAAACCTTTACAGGATGTATGGGATTTCCAGCTCAAGACAAACAAACGTTTGTTTGTTTATGAGAATAAACAGATTTGAAAGAGGATTGCTAAAAAAGAGGATGGGACTGTGTGTCAGCATGCTCCTGTTTTCACTGCCTGCCCCTTGCTGTCCCACGTGAGATTTCTGTTGGGAGTTGAGATGTGTGGAAGGGAATAAAGAGAATTAATCCCTGATGCGATGCCGTCCACGTTTCTCCCTACCATTTCCCTCCCAAAACAAATTCACAGCATCGCTTTTGAAAAGCGTGATGAGAGTTGTAAAGCCTCCTGTCCCATGCCATCATTAATCAAAACTTTCTATATCAAAGAACGCTTTCAGACACATATCCCCCCTGGGACTAACATCTGCATGCCACCATCTGGAAGACACAGATAACTTCAGCAGCCACGTACATACACACAGATAAAAACAGAGCAAGTTTTGTTAGTCAGAGAGAACCATTTACTGCATTTTCTGCAAGGACACAACATTGCAAACAATCAGTAAGTTAGCTACATTACCTGGTCAAAGCCTGGGAAATAGTAACAAGTTGCAATACAGTGAAGCGCTGCCCTTCCATCTTTAAACTGTCATCATGACAACTCACTCCGCTGCTTTACTGCTGATACTGCATTTTGAGCTAATTTGCTAAATGGCCACTAGGGATTGTGCTGAAATTCCTATGTGCCCTTTAATCCTGTTTTTAGATTAATGGAAAAAGACAATATGTTATTTTTGCCAATATGCCTATGTTTTACTTCAGAGTCACTAGCCAATACCATACAAATTACATTGCACATATTGTTTTCTTGCTTTAAATCATTGGAAAGCAATGCAAAATTAAAGTGAGGCGATATATAGTAAAAATGTCAGTAATTGATTTACCCAGTCTATGCACATTAAGTAATAAAATGTCAGTACTCTGAGTAAAAAGGTGAAAGAGAGAGAGAGAGGAGAAAGAAAAGAGAGAGCAAGAAGGAAAAAAAAATCAGTAAGAGATAAAGTGGAGCTGTCTCTCATTCCCCCGACATGCATATTCATCAGATGGGGCAGCACAAACAACAGGCAGACTCAATCAATACAATAACACTGTTAAGCATTCACCTCTTCTCTACACGACTAAGTCAAGCACTGGTCACTCACCTCCATCCCTATAGCCACCTGCAGCATGAATACACAAGCCCATGCACCCAGCCACATTCACTACATCACAACAGTGCAGACACCTTCAGAATGAGCAAATTTTTGTCATCAAGAAAAGCCAGCTGCCACAGAGCTGTCCAGTGCCCCAGTCACAGTTCAAACTGAAAGCAGAGCTGAATATTTAAAACCAGGTGTGTAACTCAAACTATATCATGGAAAAGACAACAAATATATGCAAATTAAATACTAACTCTAACCCTAACCTTCTCAGACAGAAGAGGTGGACAGTCCTATAGATAGTCCTATACTTGCTCATACCTTAAGCAAAGCTTTAAAAAAAAGTCAGACATGGCCTTATACAGACATGTGTGAAGTTACTGTTGACCTGCTGATGAAAAACTTTTATGATACTGTCCTACATATACTGACATCCGTTCAACTGTTTCCTTTTCACATGTCGCAATTATAATAATATAATGAGTGTAAACAATTCTACTTCATTTGTGTGCTGCGTATCAGAATGTTATACAGTAAGTCATCAGTTCATCTACAAGCACTAATATAGAAGCGAATGGCTTCTATATTATCCTGATCAGTTTATTGCCTGGATGATATTGGTGGACCAAATCAATATTTTTATATTTGTTCCTACATTTTCTTTAAGTTGTAACAATCAAACAAAAAAAGAAATGATTAATATCTGTTAATATGGCGATTCACATATCTTAGCCATAAGGACTCAATTTATAATGTAAATATAGACTGAGCTTTATATCAGGATAAATCGCTTCATGTAAGTTAAGAATGTTTTTTCGTTCGTCTTCAGAGTTAGCATTTTGGAGACGTTTTGGTCCAACAGCAATAATATTTTTAAGGGCGTTTAGACTTGGCCAAGTTCGATTCTATTAAAATGAAACCTGGTGTGATAGCTCTGCCAGTGGAGTTAGTTACTGCAATTGAGATGTGGCCATGTAAAACCTGCCCAAGACCAAACAAGCAGACAGAGACTCTCTGAGGAGGTTGATCTCTGTTTGCTTCCAAATTAACTCTGGTGCGGTTTGTCTGAAGATATGACTGTCATATGGATGTAATACGTCTACACATACCAAAGGCAGATTGAGCTGGCAATTCTTCTCTGCAGACCTCCGTTGTGCATACAAAAACCCATGCTGTTTCTGATACTGTTTTGACACTAGCACGCGATTACCATCTCACCGGGGGTTCTGAATTGTAATTGCCGAACTGATAGTTTCATTTTTGGACTGACGCTGAGGAAAAGTCATTATAAAATACTTGATGAATGCACATTTGACTGAACACATCAATTACATTATATATAATGGTGCTGTTTTGTAAGAGAATTTAGCTACTCAAGGCTGTGGGTTGCAAGGATTTCACCTGCTTCACATAATGAAAAAAACATTCTAATGTACAGCCTAAATGCAACAACGCATCATCTTTACCCGAGGAACCAAACTTCTAGCAGAAATGCACCATTAGTCTAAATATAAATCTCGCCTCTTTTTTTTTTTTTAAGCTCGAAACACACAGAGGCTTGGACCTAATTGTTTGATTATAATACATATAAAAGCCTAATTTGAATAAAAATGTTCCACTAAATAGAATAAAAGTTTCAAACATTTGCAATAAGGTGATCAAAAGATTATTAAAAAAATAAAGTGATCAAAAGAAAAAATTTACCTTATAAACGATTGCGATTATTTGCTAATTCTTTTCTTTCTGTCCTCCCCCCTTTAAACAAAAGCGTGGTGATGTACAATTCTCAAAGTGCTGTCTTAGAAGCTCAACTGGACTACTGCAGAGAGTTTGTTTTTATTAAAAAAGAACTGAACATTACTGGTTGGCTAAACAGAGAAGAAATGACACTGGGCAGACTGAAGCATAGAACAAATCAAAAACTGCTGCTTGTATTCTCCACTTCACTGCTTCCCCTAGGAGTAAGCATGCGCCGTTATCACCCTGTTGCTTGATTAAGATCAACACAATAACAGCAACTACTACACTGAACAGATGACAGATATCCATCTTGAGCTAATCTAATAAACTTGCAGCAAACAAAGCCCTCAAGTAAGGTGAATGCATGGTGTGCATATGTCACACAGGTTTACTAATTCCATGCCCCAGTATGTAAACACCAGACAATTTTAGGTCCCATGTTAACAGTTGATTTAACATCTACAAAATCAGACAGATTTCAATCAGAACGATGAAAAAGTGTTCATGTAAACATTAGTGGTGCAACGGATCACTGTTGATCCGTGATCCGAACTGATCCCTCTCCACGGTTCTGCACGCATGTGATCTGAAGATCCAAAAGAAAAATAAAAGCTCCACTGAATGGTGCGCGTAGTCAGCCTGTCAAGCGGTAGTCATTTTTTTCATGCGTGTCCGCGCTGCGTTGAAAATCATGTAGCAGAGTTACAGCAAGTGGTTTTCATTGGAGGAAATGGAGAGCGCGGCTGATGGTTGCTTAGCAACGACAGACGTTTCCGAAGCGCAAGCGCCTGAGCGGTTTTGGAAAGAAGGAGAAAAAAAAAAAATAGCTCACGCCTGCTTTGCGTTCTTTCTTTCTTTTTTTGATGATGTGGACAGTTTTATTTTATTCTCCATGTTCAAAGTAAGAAGCAATAATACCTTAAACTGCATTTTAAAGTTGTTTTTGGTTGTGTCCACATTAAAGGAAATAATTAAGCCCTATATTGTCGTCATATAATTGCGTGGAATGTTTTTAATGGGCAAAAATACTTAAATGAAAAGTTTAATTTGTCTCGTCTTTTTTTTTGCTGATCTGAAAACTGATCCGATCCGTGAATTAAAACCGTGATCCGATCCGAAACATGATTTTTTGGATCTGTTGCACCACTAGTAAACATATAGGCGTGAGTCGACTATTAGCCAGAGTTGAAATATAAATAACATTACTGGATCTTTAATGGACCCCCCACCCAAATAAACAAGTCAGTTGCATGAAATAAATGTACTTTATTAAAGTTTATCAAAATAAAGCAGCAGTATTGAAGTCAGCATATTTTATTTACTTTCTAAAAAAAACAGACCAGACAAATTGAAAACAACAATTTGGCCAAACATTATTCATGTGTTTATTACCCATCCTAATCATGCACCCCTATGAGCAGACCGTAATTATGTTGTGAATTTCTGCTGTTTATGTGAGTTCAGGATGCGTGACAATAAAGAACAGATCATATTCAACTGTTCGCACTACATAAGTTATAATTATATCACCAGGTTTATAAAGCACTGCTTATTAAAATACTGAAATCTGCTGCATTTTAAACCATAATTATTTTTTATCACCTTTTAAAACCAATTTTCATAACAGTCAGGCATGTATATCTAATCAACTTCAAATAACTGCCTCATTGTGGTTTATTTCAGCTACAGCTGTAACACGGTCTTCAGTCAACCCAGTCATTTTAATTTGTTTTCTTTTTTACCTGCAAATTGGGACCTGCTTTTATTAAATTAATTGATAGAGCTTACCCCGTGCACTGCATTGGGTCTAACAATAATGAATACACAGTCTGTTTACACCGCAGATGCTCATTAGTTCATTTAAGTGTACCTACCACATTTAACAAACAGTAAAATACTACACCCTTGAACTGCCATGAATACCCAGTCTCAGAGAACAATAGTAAATATTGACAGACCTTCCAGATGTTTCAAGGAAGACTTATATTTATAGGTAGGCTTACACTAGCCATACAAGTAAAAAAGGCAAATGCACCAGCATCCGTGCTATGGTGACAGATGCTGAGCTTCAGGCATAAAGAAAAGTACAGTGTGTTTAACACTTTCCCATGAAGGTTAGACATGCAAAGTCCATTCAATTAGCACCACAGCTAGACATAACCCAAAGGAGAACAGCAAAAGTAGGCATTCACACTATTCTCTCGGGTTGACACCCACAGCTTAATGTTATAGTCTAGTCCGCATGCTCCCTAAAGTTTTAAGGGTGTGTGCACACACATACATACACTCATTTGCTGGGCTCTGGGTCCTGAAGGATCAATGTGTGGGAGGAGGTGGGAGATCAATAGAGCATGTGTGGTCAGCCTGCATATCTGCTGTATAGAGCACACGCAGTGCACAGCTGATTTGTACACAGAATGTGAGTACTCATTTGTGTGTCTTTAGATGTTTCTGAATGCATCTGTGAGGCATTTGGTCTGAATATGGACAATATGCTCTTTCATGTGTTTTCATACATTTTTATGTGTCAGAGAGAGTCAGGCAATGAGTGTTTGATGTGTGTTTTAAAGCACATGACATGATTCTTCTCTCTCTTCTCTCTTGGCCTGGATCTCTTACAACTTGGGTCTCTTTCTCTCTCTCTCTCTCTCTCTCTCTCTCTCTCTCACACACACACACACACACACACACACACACACACAC
>JBBPDH010022482.1:0-10722 GCA_037974565.1 Clupeocharax schoutedeni
TGTCATGGATCCCTGGTCTGGTTCTGGCGTTTTTCCAGGTAGCTCCGGGGCCACGCGTAACAGCGTGCCCCGTGACAATATGTGTTTTTAATTAAAATCTTCAATTCTTTGTAAAGCATCTTTGAGTACCTTAAAAAGAAATATAAATAAAATTGATTATTTTTATTATGAATTATCAATAAAGATGATTAAAGTGAGTAAAAAGATGGACAGCAAATTAAGAGAAATAATACAATACCCAGTTTACTTATATATGGTAATAATATATGGTGCAAATGTCTTGAGCATCCCTTTATATTTTTCTTCCAAAGAGCCAGACTGTCTTGTTTTCAATGTAGTCTTGAGAAATAGTTCTCCAGGCTTCCTGAAGGACTTCCAAAGGTTTTGGCACTCATTTTACGTCCAGTCCCTGAACAGCTACACCGTTTTGGCTTGTTAAGGCACACAGCAAACCACCTATGAATCAATCACGCATAACAAAGCACATCTTAAGGCCTTAACATCTTAACTTAAGGCCTGAACGAGTGAACAAACATGTGCAGATGACTCCAGGTGATCAGTATACTGGTAGTGCTGAATGCTGAGGCACCTTGTATCTTTATGCACTTTGCATCTGTTACGGCTGGGGATTTTAAGGATGATTTAAAGCAGTGGTCTCCAACCTTTATTTGGTCACAGACCGGTTTAATATCAGTTTTCACGGCCCGGCCTTTAAGGAGTGGCAGATAAATATCCGTATTTATATAAATAAATGATACGCATAAAATGGGGATATTTTAAAAATATAATAATGGCGTATCTTTAAAATACAATAATAAACGTAAATCCAGTGTGTACTCGCAGTTTTATTAACAGCATTTTCATAACAAGCCAACAACATAACACGGGTAACATCCACGCTTTTATTTTCTGTGCAGCTGGGGGATCGATACCACATGACCCACGACCCGGTACCGGTCCGCGGCCCGGGGTTTGGGGACCACCGATTTAAAGGGTTTCTAGATGTTAAGGTTAGTCAGTTTAGTCAAAATACTCCGGCTGGACACAGAACAGACACGGAAATAAGGAGCACGAAACCAGTTTACCAAAACAACCTCGCTGTATTATACAAGTGAAAGTGTTTTCAATGCACATCCAATACAAGAACAAACAACCAGTACAAATATTTAGGCACTTCACAACTTTCAATATATAGTCTCCTCGTACCATTCAGTCATGACGTACCACACAGCCCCAGTGTTTGTCTGCGTAGTTTATTCAGTTCCCCTCAGTTCCCCTCAAAGTCTCAATCAGCATTTTAGTTTTTTCTCATTTTTTTTATTATATGTTATATTTTCATTTGTGATGTGATTTTTGTTATCAGGTGTTTTCCAGGATATGGACTTGGTCTTAGACTAAACTGAAGTTCCAATGGTAGCCTAGTGGGTAGCCCAAGGCTGCTAGGCACCTCTGAGATACCCTAAGCAAGGTACCATCCCCACACACTGCTCCCCAGGAACTGTGTTCCTGGCTGCCCCCTGCTTCCCTTGGTGAATGGGTTAAATGCAGAGATGGACTTTTGTGCTGTTCACACTGTGTGCTGTAGTGTGTTCATGTATGACAGAATGGTTACTTTCACAAATCATTATTTGAATGTCTTTAGTGTCACATGAGTATCAGGGGTGATGTAACACGGATGCATATGCATGAGTTTGGGAGTCTGGTATTAATGTGAAAACAAGCAGTAAACACACAGGGCAAAAACAGGGATTGAGCACGGGTTCATTCAGCAAGGGGTAACAGTACAGGGAAAGATGGGCAAAGACTGTCACAGAAACACGTACAGGGAGAGTGCCTGCTAGTACTGGGGGCAGCTGGCCCTGATTTAAGTATGTAGCTAATGGACAAAGTTCAAGAAAAAACACGTAACGGCCAATTTTGATGCACAGATGAGAACACAGCAGCTGCAAATGTAGATGATTTACAGTTGTTGCATTGTGTTACTGATTTATTTTGTATGACTTTCCAGCATACGAGAACCAAAACAAAGTGAGTCTCTTAGTACATGATAGATAATGTTATGTTATGTCTCATTTTTATGTTTTGCTTTATTTTATTAATTGGAGGTTGAATCCTTCTAAAGCTCCATCATTGAACCAGAACTGCTTGCTCTAATAGGGGTTGTTCTTTGTGTGCTCCATAATGGCCATGAGTGCCAACCAGGTCTCCTGAGCGGTGGGCATGATCTGATCGGCGGGCAGGACGAACCCATAGTTACCAGTGTCTCTTAGCTCAAAAGTGTAGGAGTACTTGATGCCTTCGTCATAGGTCCAGTCAGTAGTGGTTCCACTGGCTTGATCTGAGGAACAGGATGGACAGTTAGTAAAAAGACCTCATCTGCTACTGTGGACACTTTGGAGCAGGGGTCACCAACCTTTGTGAAACTATGAGCAGTGATGGTTTCTATAAGACTACAGGTTTCACTAAGAAAATAATACAAAAAACCTTCATAACTATCACCTTTTTATTGGTGTGAAACAAAAAAAAACCCTATAAAAACAAGGTTGCTCTCCTAATTTCAGCTTCAGCTGGTCAAAAACGTGAAACAGCGCCACCCCAACCGCGGTGAATTACAGAATTACAGTGAAACGTCACTAGCGTCCCTGGTATGGCAGTGATTAACAACTTCACCAAGAAGATCAGGAGGGTAGAATTAATTTTTACGGTGAGAAAATAACATTTTAAAATTGATTTCTTGGGACTGTATATTTTTAATTATGTACTGTTGATATTAACATTACTATTACGTGTTAACATTACTATTACAATGAAGGTGAAGCACTTAGGACAAGCAAATCAAACTGCACACGATGGAAGGCGAGGTACTAAGATTGTTTCACAGCGTCCTGCGGATGAAGGATGGTTTGTTTCACCAAAAATATTGACCAGGAGCCACCACTGCTTCCCAGGTACTGACCCATATGAAGGGCTACCGGTTGGATACACTAGAAGAGTTTACCTAAATGTATCTAAATTTCATGTATAATATATATTTTAAATGCTATTTTTTTATTGTCATTTTCAAATCTATGTAAATGCAAATGTGATTAAAGAAGAATAATACAAGGATAAATTTAAATGTTAGATGCCGCTCACTGGTGAGTTGTGCTATTTTACAACTCATGTGTTCCTGGTTTGGTTCAAACATACTCTTACATTCAGATGATTCTGGAAGTCTTAATTAACAGGATTCGGTGTAAAACAAGGGTCCAAAACTGGAACTACACTCCTAGTGCTACTCCTGATTTTTTGTTAGAAGTAATAGGATTTAATTTTTTTAAATGTCCATTGTGAGATTGTCCAGTGTATATAAGTCGATATTGTTTTTCCATCCATTAGTTAAGACTTCACAAGCTGGGCTGTGTTAGATTACCATCATCCATAAGTAGGAGATTTAAACTGACTGGGATCAGTTTTGTAAGGGAAAACATCACTAGGCCTATCTGACTGAATATCAATGTGACACTGCTGAAGCAACTGTATTATCCTACTCACAGATGGTGTCGTACATGCTGCCATACGTGTAGCTAGTGCCATACAGACTTTTCAAGTCAGTGATGGCCTTCTTTGCAAGGTCGTGCTGTGAAAAGATAGCAGGAGAGTTTTCAAGATGGGTTAAAGTCTGATGGACCAGGGAATAATGAAAATCTTGAGGTTTTTTTTCAGGTCTCACCAGCTCTGCCTGGTCTTTGCAGGGAGTTTTTGTGTCGCCGTAAGGGTACAGCAACATCTGAGAGTAGCTGTGGATGGACACAAAGGCCTTGAGGTTGCCATGAGACCTAACAAAGTCCACAATGGACTTGATTTCTGACTCAGAGTTAACATAAGGTCCGCTGTAGGTCTCAGAGCAAGGGTTACTACTGGAGCCGCCACCTAGAAAAAACATGAGAAATCTTTTAACAGTGGTCTACATCAATGTCATGCAGGCTGAGAGTGTATACTGTATATACTGTACCTCCAAAACCAGTTCCCCAGTTTCTGTTGGGGTCAACTCCAACACAAGTGGAATCAGGATTTGGCTTCCTGGTCTTGCGCCACATGCGGTTCTGATTGCACAAATGAATAAAAAAGATTCTCACACACTCGTATTCGAAAGTTTGGAGTCAGTGTTTGGCAATATTTAACCAAATTTACACCATACAAATATAGAACCTAATATAACATGTACAATATGTGTGGTGCAATGTAGCATTTCAAACCAGGAGATAATTGCGAATAAACTTAAAATGAGGATTCTTTGTAATTCTAAAATAGCTTAGAAAGATTTAAAATCCTAAATGAGTTTTACATTCACATTTCACTGAAAAATTTGGATCTATTCACATCAGTTTTTTTTAAACTGTAAAATGAAATAAAAAGCCTGGAGTTAAGACAAGTTTTTTTTTTCAATCATTAACTTATGTTAATCTTATATTATTTTTGTAAATAAAATGACAAAATTGGTATTATATTATACAGTTTTTGAAATGTTTTCAGACTCACAGAGTTGTGAGTATAGTCGTATCCATCAGGGTTGGTGACAATCTCTAGGAAAATATCGTATTTGTCCAGGATGGCGGTGAGAGCAGCATCACGTCCATAGTCAGTTGCAATCTACACAAAGAAACACAGACAGGTGGAGTAGATATGTTCTTATTATATGTTCTTATTTTTAATCTGATATTTTACAAACACATTTTTATTTATCAGTTAGTTCTTTTTAGTTTAAAAAACCCTATCCATTAGAAATTCTCTTAATATACTGAACATCAGAATTTATGGGGTTTTTTTTAACTTAGCGATCAGCTGCTTATTTTAGCTACGTTTGTCTTAACTTTTTCTCAACCCCCACATCATACACACACACTCACATCACACAATGAGTGCAGTCCTCTGAAGTCTGTGGATAATTCAATATGCAGATCCAACATATTGCAGTTTAAAAATATATAGGAACTTTAAGGACATGTAAGTAAACACATCTGAGAAGATTTCATTTTGCTTATATATAAAATGAATGTTAGCATATGGTAACAGCATGGGACAATAAAACTGAGGTATGCAGCGCAAACACTGGGAGCAAATGAATACATTTCCATTTTACACAGACACTGCTATTTTCGGTTGACAGTTGATAGTTTTATCAGTAAAAATCTTTTTCGGTTCCAATGTCATGCTGTTGCCATATGGTAACCCCATCAATCCCCTTTGCCCTCCTCCCCACTATTAATTACTGAGAAAAATCATATATACATCATATATTTCATAATCTATGCAGTACAGAGTTAGATAAACTATGTTGTAATGGGTAGATGGAGTTAATAAAGCGAACCTTCTTTGCAAACCAGGTTCCACTGGCCTGGGTGATCCATTCTCTGGAGTGGATGCCAGTGTCGATCCAGATACCAGGAAGGTTAGAGCCAGTGCTAAACTATGTAAAAGATCAAAAAAATATTAATTAATTTGTTGCTTCTGAAAGCTTAGAGGTACACTTCTATCCATATCTGCTTTGTCATGCTGTTTAGCCCTTAGAATTCAGAGTGTATTAGTCTAAAACAGTTTGTTCTCCTACATGCTCTCCTTTACTGCTCTTTCTCTTGGTGTGCCGCCACTCAGCCTCTCTCTGGACCCCCCCCACCCCACCCCCAACCCCCCCGGGGTTTTCCCCCCCCACTAATCCTGAAAGTTCTTCTGGGTTCAAAGATTTTGTCTTTTTTCTGTTTGTCTCTAAACTCTAAAATATATGTGTTTTGTTCTTTATGATTATTTGTGTGTGACTACCCAGTAGTTATGCCAAATAAACTTTGTTTCTATATGACATAGGAATACCAAACAAAGCTCAGCATGACGCCTGACAATTTAGGCATCAACACAAACAGGGGGATCTTCCATATAAGGAGTCATTTTGCTATATGATGAGAATTTACCATTTGTTACGCTGCCAACACGGATTCAAGCCATGAGTATTCTAAGGGTTAAAATAACATTCTATTAGAACTTCATTGATGTCAACGACTTACTTTCAGAACATTGAGGGGACGGCCCTCATAACTCTGGCCAATCACGATTTTGCTAACGAGTTTAGGGTTCTCCTGAACCAGCATGTCCATGAAACTGTTGATCTAAAAAACAGAGTAAACCATTTAGCTTTTGACAATTAATGTAAATCACCATACAGGTACATACACATTGACTCTTTAGCCTTCCATCATGCTCGTTTAATTGAAATATGATTTAAAGTAAGTCAGCACATTAGACAACTGCTGCTAAGACCTCGTCCAAGCTGTGATAGACAGCGTAGTTGTAGTCATCAGTGGTTCTGGGTTGGAATGCACGAGCTTTCATCATTTCTTGCTGTTCTTTGTCCAGAAGATCCTGGAGAAAAGAAGAAGCCAAGGTCAGACAAAACCGGTCTTCTCAGCAAGTTAATAAAATGTAGCAATTACTCCTTGATAGAAGAAGACCATCCTATATCTAATCCAGCAATCTTACCTGAAGATCCTCGATCATGATATCGTAGTAGATCTCATTGTACCCCAGGAAGGCCCTGACAGGCTGCAGACTGTGGAAAGGAACACGAACGTCTACAGGCAGAGACTCATCAACAGGCTCCGTCCAGAAGTCCAGCTGTACATGCAAGAAAACAAATGCAAAAACAACCGTGGTAGTTGCTAGGTGGTTGCCATGGTGGTTACTAGGGTGTTGCTAGGCGGTACTACAGTATTTGATGTTGATATCTCAAAAAATCTCGGAGAAGCAGCTAGAAATAATGGGTGGAATTAAAATAATAAAATATAAGAATAGTGTAATTGCTGCAGTAATCATGCTAATTAATGTCGGTATTAACTAACTATATAGTTATGTCTTTTACTAGCTTAAGATAAAACATAAGCCTAACAAGCATGTCTGGGTTTAACCTGTAGATTAACCTGTAGTCTGTAGATTACTCACCTTACTGTGATGTAGTATTTTATTCAGTTCTATTGTTTTTGCTGCTTTTAACTTTGTACTGTTCACTTTCTGCTGCGACCAAACAAATTTCCCACTTGTGGGTTTATCTTATCTTATCTTCGTTAACAGTGAGTTCTTCTTCCAGTAGGCCTATGAGCTTTTCTGAGTCTGCACGTTACAGTATGATGCAGCAGGGTCTGCGTTCTCAATGTCCTCATATTTAAAATAATTAATAATGGTTCTAGAACGAAGTCTCACCTGAAGATCCTCCAGCTCTGACAGTTCCTTCAGCAGCTTGATCTGCAACTCATTTGTTGCTGTAATACGTAGGACCTGGTGACTGTCAGAAACACATCAGTGCCATCAATATTATATCCAATGGATGCTAAAAAGGATTTACATTTACACCAGTATATATAACCTGGGGGTGGGTGTTATCATCAAAATCCAATGAAATATCTTTTATTTGTCAATATGTCATTAGTGAGTGTCCTAAAATTCTTATATATTATTTGGAAGGTTGACAGTCATATTCAAGGTATTGAGCTCATAAGCATGCAGGTCTATTTATAAAGTGTGCAGAAGAAAAGAAATCCTACCCTACAAAGGTCTCCTTGGCGAAAACGGCCACAAATGCAGCTGCCAAAACCCATATCCCTCTCATGTTGTTGCAGTAGAGAGATTCAGTGTGGCCCTAGACTTTTATAAGTCATTGTGACCTTGGGCATGAAGTACCAAAACTGAGCTGATAGGCCCTTCTGCTGCATTTCCCACACAATGTGTCTAAAACTGATGCAAAACTGAAGACATCTGAATTTTTTTTCTGTATGCTACACTGCAATAAAATGTTGCTTTTTCAAACATTACACATACTTAAACAAAATGTAACTGACTGGTTTTCAGGTTTTTGTCTGTTTTAATACATTATTTAGCAACAAGTTTTCAAACGGTTGTTTCTGAGGAGACATGTCAGGTCTGTCTTTGGCGCACTGACTTTCACTTTGTGTTGGATCATGAAAAACAAATTCAGGACAAACACTTAAACAAGTACAATGTGTGGTGAAACGAGCCCCTGAAACATCTAGGAGACTGTCCAATATAGACAATAAAGAGTCACATTTGAATGCTAAAACTAAATAATAAAATATGTGGAAAATATATATATAAACATTGCAGGTGCAAACAAACAAATTCACGTGACGTTTATCCTTCAACAGGATAATGATTCCAAGCATTCTTCAAATATGTTTTGGTTTCTCAAAAAAAGTTTTGAGAATTTTGCCTTTGCCTTCCCAGTCTCTAGATCTTTCACCCACTGATGCTTCAATGGGTGACCATGTGCGTAGTTCTTTACAAAAATATGATCTTTAACAGATTAATACTATGATATATCAATTTTTAAAAAGTTTTTAAAGAAGCATAGACAATTGTTCTTCCATACCAGAGAAAAACATTCAATTGTAAAAAGAACCACTTAAACTGTAAATTTTAAGAATTGTTTTGAGTAAAACCATTGCCTTTACTAAAGAACTACAAAAGAACCCCATCTGTTTAGTAAAGAACCTTTGAAGAAGGGGTGGGGGAGGTTGCTGAACTTTTGTAGATGGGCAGCCAATTGGAACAGAGTTTCTTTACTTATATATCAGTCTTAGCAAAGAGAGCCTGGTAAATGCTGGTCAAAGGGTGTAAAACTTGGATAGGAACTCTGTTCTGATTTTTCACTCATTTTGTGTCTCATTGATTGTGCAGAAAAGGCTGAACTTGGGTCACAAAATAGGCAGCTATTCAGAACAGAGTTCCTTTACATATGTATCGTCTTTCAAGTATAGTTTAATTTGCATATTGTTTAATTCTGTGAAAAGGTTGTGAGACATGGAGAGGAACACTTAGCATGTTTAGACTGAGTGACTGTGTCTTTCATGTTTTGTTGTTGGTGCCTGCTGTTTACGTAATCCTGCAGAAAGAGCTGGACCTCATTAAATGCGGGGTTTTTATTGATTCAACCAGCAGGAGGCCCGTTCATGTACAGATAAGGCTGGGAAACACACCCAGTGTTTAAAGCCTCTGTATTTGACCTTGCATGAGTCACTGCTGTGTAGCATATGGAGTTCAAACAAGGACTTTTACCTTTGTTCTGATTCCAGTAGACCAGATCATGCACACTCTGATTTATTTTTCTGCTGGGACTGTCCTCTGGCAGTATACAGCTATGGAAAAAACAAAAGCCCACTGCAAAAATGTTCAGTTTCTTAGTACAAACTGAACAGCTTTGCCTGAGTTTTTAAGAACTGCTGACAACATTTCACCTAATTTCCAAGTAAAAAGATTAATCTTTAAAGCATAATTTTTAAGGAAATTACAAAACATCAAAATAAGAGAAATGATGCAGCGTTTACAGAACTTGAATAATTTAAAGAAAAGAAATATCATGTTCTCTTTTAAACAAAATGGCAATAATTACTCTTGACGAACTTCTAGTAGTGTTTCACCATCCAACTTGTCTCAGTTTGAGAGCAGAGTGTCGATTACAGCAGTGTTTTTATACTTTTCCTCATTAAATGAGATGTGATTCAGGTGATCACTAACCAGTCCCTCATAAAGCAGAATGAGTTATTTGTGTATGAATTTAACAGACCCTGGCATGGAATGGTTGTCACTCAGAGATGCTGAGTAAAAAATAATTGCAGTGCTCTGAGCATTTTGTACCAGTCAAACGTTTTTGACTGAGATTTTCCACATTTGCATGTTACTCACTTAATATTTACTAGAAATAAACTCAATATTCTTTGCTAATAAATAGATTTACAGTATCATCATTTTAGTGACTTTATTAACCAAAAACTATCAAATTTTTTATTCATCACTACTCGCCTATAAAAAGCCACCAAATACAATTAGAACTAGAATGTCGATCAAAAGATGAGTGTTAAACATTTAACAAGCTATTAAGTGACTGCCAATGTGATTAAACAGTTCATGAGAGCATTTAAAGTTAAATGACAGTCTAGAATTTGATTCTGCATCACCACACATGCAGGGAGTCAGACATGCAAGGTTACAGATTCTTTCATCTTATGATCTTAGATTCTTTCATCTTTCATCTTATGACTTATTTTTATTTATCTTTTATTCATTTTTATTTATATTTCACACAACAACTTGCCAGGGGTTAACAAAAATAAAAATCTGCAGTTTACGAAACAAATGGTAAAAACCTGCGGTGAGCAAAAACATCTGACTAGTAGTTTATATGAATAGTTATAATGGACCTGAACTTAATGGAGTTTGACTCATGTTCAAGATGGCGGTCAAATTAGATTAAAGGGGAATTCCATTTTTAAAATATATTTCTGTGTAACTCACAACTTCCATGCAAATCATTTAGAGTAGTTCGATGTGTAGTATAAAGTTATTGAATTAGGTTTTTCTACTTTACAGTGGTTGTGATGGGAACCAGGGATCACTAAGTCTACAGTGCAACTTCATGTCTTCAGTGCTACTTTATTTACTCTTTAAAACCACCAGTGAACCTGCAGGTGTCGTTCTATATGTAATAACCATGAAAAAGTCATTCTGAAAAAAAATATATTTTCTTTGGGGGAGAAACACACTGCCCTCCATAATTATTGGCACCCCCGGTTAAGATGCGTTCTTTAGTAAAGACAGCAGAGAACATTATTGGGGTGCCTCTCCCCTCACTCCAGGACATATTTCACAAACGCAGTGTTCGCAGGGCATGCAGCATTGTGCAGG
>JBBPDH010022545.1:0-10720 GCA_037974565.1 Clupeocharax schoutedeni
TTGTAGGTTTCCAAATAAACACTGACACGTACACATGAAGTTCTATAAGCTGATAGTACGACACGGTCAGAAAACCGCTTCCCAAGCCGTGTCCCTAAACTAACGGCCACTATCCCGCGCCTCGCGCAGCAATTGCCCCTGCGTGCTTAAAGTGCTAGTACCAATTTTTAATCCAAGTTTATGTGAATTGTGAACATCATGAAACACCAAACATGAACCCACTCCAAATTCCAGCGTGTAAAAAGACATCCGGCACCTACAAAACCTGTCGGTCTCTCCCCCGGACAGAGTGAGCTCGTTTACGCACGTTTTAAACCTATCTCGGTGGGGGGGGGGGATGATTATCGCCCTTAACGCAAAGACTCCATGCGATTAACGGCGTTAAAAAAATTAATCGATGCCCACCTCTAAAAAATACAATTAAGTAAAATTATTAGATTGTACTTATTCTATTAAGCAAAATTAATAGAATATTTATTTATTCATTATGTTGGTATTTAAGTCTTTATATAGCATTTGGCAAACCTTTTATCTGCAAAAGGTTTTCTGAGCACCCGGTCAACCCGGTTCTTGCTGCGCTCGTTGAAAAGAAAGGAGGAAAGAGCCGCGTGTGGACGTATTTTGTTTTTGCGGCTGATGACAAGGGCAACATCACTGATCACCAGAAACCCATTTGCAAGGGGTGTCATCGAAGTTTTATGTCAAAAGGAGGAAAAACATCGAACCTTATACAACACCTTGAAAGAATTCAAGCATATAAGTTTTAATTTTATTTTATATCTAGAGCTTTTGTTATAAAAAAAATATACCCTATATTAACTTGAATGTCAGACTGAAATAAACATTAACATTTGCTTAGTTAATCCTTAGCATAAACGCAGCTAATGCTAACGCGAGTATCAGAATAAAGTTTCTTTATTAACTATTTAATGCTCCTATAGCGTTTAAAACAGGACATAAGAGCGTACATTTTTACCCACGAGTGGCTTTTAAATGACCCGTGTAGCCAAAATATGTGTCTTGGAGAACAAATGTATGGTTAATGTTTGTATCTTTAAAATGGAGCCATCAGAAAAGCAGTTCTAGGTTATGAAATATGGTTTCCGCAGTTCGATTAAATAAAAGTCCAGTCAAATACAGTCCTGTATAGTTTGGTAAGACTTTACAATAAGATACCAATCATTTACATGACTTCATGTGTTTTCTAACATCAAGTTACAGTGAGTGAACATTAAGTACCGGGTCTTTTGACAAAACTATACGAATGTTTACGTTTAAAAATAAGACGTGTGTGTTATTCATCTTTGTTTAAATACTGTTTGTTATTAATAAAAATAGCTTGTTTTTCAATTCATGTTTTTGTGTTTTGCTTTGGTACCAAAATTGGTATAGAGAACCGTGGATTTTCACTGGTATTGGTACCGAATCCGTAATTTTTTGTTCCGTGACAACACTAGAGGTTAGTATGATTGCGAGACAAGTTGATGAATCATCTCAGCAGTTGGTGGCATAGTGGTTAGGGCATTTGCCCTGCAATCAGGAGGTTGTGGGTTTGAAACCCCAAATTGCTAGTGGCACCACTGAGGTTCCTTTAAGTAAAATATCTTCCTCTCACTCTGCTCCCTGGGTGTTGTGTTCTCTTGGTTAATGGGTTCAACACAGAGAATTTGTGTGCACTTTCACTTCAAATACATACTTATGTTGATACTTGTTTTACTCTAGGTTGTGGGTCGCACTACATCCGAGAGCTCAGGTCTCTAACCAGTACTCTGAGGCTCTAGTCCTGATGGTAACAAGTAATTTATTTTAAATTTAAATGTACATCCTCACTGCCTAAATGGCTGGCAAAAGCTGTATTCAAACAAAAGGCTACAACTGCTGAGTCTACAGCAACATACAGCGCATGAGCAGAGACTATTAAAACAATGTGTCATCTACTGGATGTATGTTGCACTGCAGTAACGTAAATATTTGATACTATGTATCTTTAATATACACTACCAGTCAAATTTTTGGACACGCAATCAATGTTTTTTATTTTCTACATTGTAGATTTATACAAAAAACAACCAAAATGATGAAAGAACACATGGAATTACGCAGTAAACAAATCAGAATATGTTTTGTAATAAAGTAATGATGGATAGTTGGGTTGTTTTTTTTTATGCATAAATGTACAGTAGAACCATAATAGGATCATTAACTGTGGACCAACCCACCCATCACAACTGATGATCCCAAACACATTTAGAAGAAAATTCCACTAATGAACTCCTGATGAAGAACACCATTCCAGATCGATTCCTCATGAATCTGAGTGAAAAAATGCCAAGAGTGTGCAAAGCTGTCATCAGAGCAACAGGTGATGTTTCAGTATTAATCTACAATATGGCCACTGATAGAAATACTTGAATGAGACGGTGTGTCCATGGTTTTGTCTTGCTGTGTCCATATATGATTGCATAATTGCAACGTTTTTTAAAAGGTTCCTAAAATTAGTATTGGGGACAATCTTCCCTGCTTCAAACACTCTGCAGCTTGGCATTGCTAGGAGAGGAGGAAGCAGCTACAGCGGGAACAGGCCGTGACAGAACAGGGAGGAAATGTCGTCTAGGATACAGAGACTCAGTATGACGCTACATTTGCTAACCAGGCATGTGAAACATTCTTAAGCCGCCCCATCGTGTTTTTCTATGCAGCGAGAGTGAATGGATCCGACACGTCAGTGAGAAAGAGAAAGAGAGAGAGAGAGATAAGTGGAGTTTAACTGTAATCCTATCAAACAGATCAGCGCACACACACACACACACACACACTGCATAATACGGACAGATTATACTGCTACAGCGCATGGAAATTAAACCACAATCTCTTATTATAATCGATGTCTTATCATTAAATGCAATATAAAAAAATAAGTAAAATTTAAAGTGACCATACATGAACACACCACAGCACATAGCGTGACGTTCTTCCTCTGTATTTAACCCGTTCAAGTGAAGCAGAGGGCAGCCAGGAACACAGCGGCTGGGGAGCAGAGTGTGGAGACGGTACTTTACTCAAGGGAACCTCAGTGGAGCCACTAGCATTCTTGAGATTCGAACCACTAGGCCACCAGCTGTTTCACAATATCACTACTTATGTCAATATTACTGATCGTTATTACATCCAGTAACAGACACAGGATAAATAACTCCTAACCACTATTTGTTTCACTGGTAGTTATTTATTTACAGAATTTACAGCTTTTACATTTTATACTGTTCTTGTCTCTGTGTCTGTGCAGTCATAACATAAGCAATTTCTTCCAGAATCAATAAAGGTTTCTGATTCTGATTGCAGTGCCTTTAATTACATAAATATTTATCAGTCTTCTGGGATCAAAAAGACCTTAAGTACATAAATGGTCGCTGTCTGTCCAAAGTCTGTGCAAACTAAGCTGCAAAATTAGCCCATTTTCAAACCAGATCTTGTGATTTCCCTGTCCCCTCAGACTTCCATTGGTCTTATGCATGCTCAGTTTTATTTAGCTGATCTATTCTATATCATGCGCAGTTTTATATTCAATGCCCCCCTATCAATCAGTGCTCGCTTAATGTGACAGGATGGCATTAAGGTCTAAATTGGGTCGTGTTGCATCTCTGCTAGGAAGGATATTTAGTGAACGATGTGAGAGACAGGAACTGAAATGCGTGATGCGGCATGAAGACAAATTCCTCTGGCAGTTGGCAGGACTCTCTTGTGGGGCTCATTAAACTCAGGATATTTTGATATTCTCGCCAAAGCCCTGCTGCACTGCTGACACGCCTCGAAAATGTCCCCGAGATTCTGTCTGCCTCGCTGTCTGTCTGTCTGTCGGTCTATATGTCAGTCTCCATCCTCCCTTTTTCTGCATCGGTGGAGCGGAAAGAGCTGCAGTTCAGAACCCTTGCAGGTTATTTCACTAAAAAAATACAAACTAAATAAAAACTCTTGTGCGATAAGAAAGCAGAAATAGTACTGTCTCTCTCTCTCTCTCTCTCTCTCTCAGACTCTGTCTCTCTCTCTGTCTGTCTCTCTGTCCCTCCATCTCTGTCTGTCTCTCCTGCACACACACACACACACAAATAATTTCAGTGGCACTGCACAAAGCACCCATACAGTATCAGTCAGTGTAACAATGACGTAATGCTTTTGGAGAGCTATAAGCAGAAAAAGTATATTCTCTCTCTCTCTCTCTCTCTCTCTCTCTCAGCAAAATGTGCATACATACAATTGTGTGAGTTTTTGTGTGATAGATCCTATATGGATACTCTACTGCAATTTGAATTGATTAATAAAGCATTTTACTGGAACTGCAGAAATAACCTGCACGCCAAAAACGACATCCAATGCAAAATACATGCTGGTTAAAAGGAAAATGTTTCGATTGTATTCGAGCTTTATTTATCTTTAAGAAGGTGTTCACTGCAGAATCTGCAATTTCCACAACTTTCCAAACCAGTCAATCTGAAATTATCCTGTACACGAGTCCTGTTCACATTAAGCCCGATTCATCATTTAAGAAAGAAAATCCTGGTTTTAAAGTATTTGTAGATTTTTACCTGACTATGAAATTCATTACATCGCAGTGCGGCAGCGACTGCAGAAAAATATCATAAAGCAATAATTTCCTGTTTCACCTCCACCTTCAACCTATTATCGGGCAAAGCCTCTCAGCCAGCTCTGAGACTCTACGGAATACGCCATGATGAGGAAGGAAAACGTGTAATGATTTACAATAAACGTCAGCCTTGATGAAGGTGCACAGAACTGCTCGCCATCTCCGAGCTCAGCATCTCTCGATTCCTGCACTAAATCAAGTCCAGAACCAGAGCACATGCCAGAGCACAGAGCACGTAGTGGGTGATATGTGGCTACAACTGAAAGATTCCTCACTGTCTCCTGGAGCTGTAACCTCAGACAGTGTCATGCACACACATCCACTCCTGTAATGGACTCTTACATAAAATGCATTTAACTGTAGACTTCAGATTCAAACACTACTATAATTATAAGCATATTATACAGTAACCAGATACATCAATGCAAGAAAACGTTTTGAAATCAAGAAATCCCAGATATCAGCGGACGTTTTGTTGTTCTTCCAAAATTGAATATGCGCTCTGATGCAAAAAAACTTTGTAATAATAATAATAATAATAATAATAATAATAATAATAATAAAAAAAACTTATGACTTATGCTCAATCACACTATCTACATGGACCTTAGTTGTAATGTGATTATTTACCGATTATTTTATCAATTAATACTCAACTAATCTCACCACACATTACTTTACTATGTTACTCTCTAAAACCCACAGTCACCTGTATCATTCCTACTGCCTGCACTGCAAGGTATGAAGAATAAAATAAACATTATTTGGGGGCAGCTGGTGGCCTCGTGGTTAGCGAGTTGCCCCAGCGATTCTAAGGCAGTGGGTTTTGAATCCCATGACCCCCAGTGAGGTACACTTGAGCAAGGTATGATCCCCGCACACTGCTCGCCTGGTGCCCCTTATTGGTGGCCACCCACCGCTTCACCGCTTCAGTGCAGTGACAGGAATGGCATATCACCATTCCTATCCCTGCTCTGAACAGTACAGCTGCTTGTGATAAGATAAAATAATCAGTAGTGATTATATAGTGCAATGCAGGTTCCATTAAATTACTTATCTGACGGACTATATTTGGGTTAAGTGGCCCCTTATAGTCACGCATGAATACACCACAGCACAAAATTCTTTGTTTGTATTTAAACCACTCATCAAGTGAAGCAGGGGGCTGTGACCAACAAGAGGCACTCGGGGAGCAGTGTGTGGGGGGGCGGTACCTTACCCAAGGGAGCCTCAGTGATGACACTAGCAGTGTTGGGATTCGAACCCACAACCTTCTGATTGCAGGGGAAACTCCCTAACCACTAGGCCACAAGCTGCCCCAATTAGCCTACAACTTCAGTGAGTACAATGAAATGCGTGACAGTTTGTAGACTGTGTGTGTGTGTGTGTGTGTGTGTGTTGTGTGTGTGTCGTACCTTACAGTGATGACCTCTCCACGGTTTCCCTGGATGTTCCATGAGCAGTTAACCCCAGCAGGGTAGTTGAGAGGCCAGGATGGACTATAGATGACGCCCCTTCTCTCAGTGTGCAGTTCCACCTTTCCACCACAAGCAGCTGAGAGAGACACAGAGGGAGAACAACCTTTAAGCAAAGTCTGCATAGGGACCCCATATGTGATGTATACTGTACACTACACACTGTACTTGTCTATACCATGAACTGCATGGTTACAAAAGTTCAAACTGGAGTTTCCCCTACCCTGCATGTGACCCTGCATATAGACACACCTGATATAATTAATCAGTTCATCACCCAGCTGTTCTTGCAGGGGGTTCTTCAGGACTGGATTGTTAACCACGACTGTGCAGTATGCAGTACACCATAATTCCCATCGTGTGTTGTGTACTGCATATCACATTATTTAGCCATTTAGTCAGACTCCTGTGTGTAGCTGATATTGACCACAAGCCACAGACCGACTTTACAACTAGTTTTAATACGCCTTTGCTCACCTAATTTTTTTAAACAGTTCTACCCACTGCTGCTTGAGCTTTTTTTTATTGGCTTTATTGTAGATAAATATTGAAACCATCACCTATTGCTTTACACACTTTTGGCATTTTTTCAATCAGATTCATGAGGAATCGACCTGGAATGGCAAAAAAAAAACAAATATCTCCAAAATGGTAACTTTTCATGAGAAGGTAAAAACATTAAGTTTTAATGCAAGTTAATGTAAAAACACTGTTCTTATTTCAGAGCATGCCTATCGGTCCATTTGCTGTGAACCAATGTAACACGACGCAAATTAGGGATGCTGTGCTCAAATTACATTAATAACGTTTTAGAAATGAAGTTGGCTTTCATTTCATTTTTATATAAAAATTCCATTGTGTTTTATAGGCAATTTTAAAAGGCAGATCTCTATCCTTGCCAATGCAAGTTAAAATTATAAACCTGGCTAATGCTATTTAAATACCCCTAAAATGAACATTAGTCTGTAGAAAGAGCAACCTCTATGTCATTATAAGAAAAGCAATGTAAAACATACCACACTTTAAATGGTTGCTGTGTATTACTTGCATTACGCCTGCAGCATTTCAAAGTCGGTCCTGTCTGGGTGAGATTGGGTTTCTTTTCTTTGCCTATTTTAAATCAGTCAGCAGTTTCTTATAACTTGTCCTAAAAGACAGCTTTTTGATGCTTAGGCAAAACTTATATAGGATTTACCATAATAATAAAAATATAGTGGCACATTCAGCTGGCACAGGTACAGTGCATGTGCACCAAGGGCAAGCGGAGATAATACACAGTCAGTATTTAAATTCTTTTAATTGTATTGTGCTTAATTTGTACTACAGCATTAATACAAAAGTCGACCTAAAAGGCACGAGTCAACGCCCCCTGAGAGAAGTTGTCCAGTTGTGTGGGGTTTTTTTCCTCTCTCGGCCCTCACTTGTGTACACAATGCAACCTCTGCCTCCGATTGGCTTAGCTTGACACACGTTTCTTGGTTTAACCAATTATTATAGTCCCTTCATAAAAAGAGTGCTAACGTTGACAGGAATCTAAACACGAGACCGCAACAAGACGAGAGATATGCAGCAGAGAAGACAGACACACATCACATGTGTGGAGATCCTTCACTAGACACACAAACAGCATGGAGACCTGCAAAACCTGCAAGACGGTGTTAAAGTAAAGTAACAGGACCGGTGCTCTGCATCTGAAACGGCTACGCTAGCTAACATGGCTAATGCTAGCAAACATGGCTAACGCTAGCACTGCAGGGAGTCATCCTACCAGAGCTTAAACCCTCTCTCAGTTGTACACATAAACTGACCAGAAAATTCAAGGTATCAGCCTTTGTTTCGTTTTTTTTTTATTGTCATGTTGACTGTTAATATTACAGAGAATGACTAGTTGACTCTATTTTGACGACCGACTAGTCGACTTGAAAAAATCTGGAGTCGTTAAAGCCCTAATTTGTACTATCCCTTTACACACCTATGATACATGCAATAGTATCATGGAGTCTGTAACTATGAGTTTATATGTTAATGTGTTGCACTCATACAAATAATCATGTACGAATGCAAAAATAATTAGAATCCGTTACTTTGTACTGTGCTGTACCCGACTGGAGTCAGAACATTTTCTCCTGGTGGCCTAATTTGTATTCAAAATAACAAATCACAATACTTCACAATGTGCCATTTTGGAGTATTTAGTATACAAAAAATATAAATGAGCCTCAAGAGGCCAAACACCCATATCACAAATGATTTGGTTCGTAAATGATTCCCACCACTAACACACAGACACACACAACTACACAGGCAGACAATCGTATTTTTTAACACACACACACACACACACACACACTCCTGACCACAAGACAGATGTGGGATAGTGGTAAAATTTGATACACCCTCTGAATGTTCAGAGAAACCCTGCGGGAACCCACTGACACACTATCCTTATTTAAAAGACAGAGAAAGAGAGAGAGAGACAGAGACAGACAGAGACAGTGATGGAGAGAGAGACAGAGAGAGAGAGACAGTGTGTGTGTGTGCGAGTTGAGCAATGAGGGAAGAGGTGAGGGGGAGAGGAAGAGAGAGAAAAACGCACATGAGAGGAACATAAAACATCACTCCAGTTCCAGCCTGTGTGTAGAGCTTCACAGTAATTCTTATGGGAAGACAGGCCAGAATCAGCCTTCTGGTGTCAAGAGTGTGTGTGGTGTGGTATTTGCCAATAAAAATACTCACAAAACTTCAAGAGTGGGAAATAAGCAAGAGGAGTGTGTGTGTGTGTGTGTGTGTGTGTGTGTGTGTGCGTGCGTGCGTGCGTGCGTGCGTCTCCATGTTTTAGGGCTGTACATTATGTACACAATACTGACTTTGTGACTCTGACATGCTTTGCAATATACTGTATATTTACAGCGGTGCTCCAAAGTTTGTGAACCCTTGAGTAAATTATCTTCAGGTCTGGGGGTTGAATCAGTTGGATGATGATAAAGTATGAATGTGTGTGAAGCTTCCCTGATTAAAAATCATCACCGGAATCTTCCAGGCTTTGTTCTTCACCACACATGCCACGCTCAGGGTAAAGAAGATTTCTGAGGATCTTAGAGAAACAGTAGATGCTCATTAAGAGGTTTCAAAAAAATTTCTGAAGAAACTGGACTTCAGGAATCCACTGTTAGACAAATAGTGCACAAGCACCAATGTGAGTCTCCCCAGGAGTGGCCACCTAGGGCCTCTACTGATCAGGCTAATGCTCAGAATCAGGCAAAGCTGAAGGACAGTGTGTATGCAAAGATAGCACGGAGGAGTTTTTTTTGCCAAGACTGATATGAGTCCAATATCAGCGTAAAACTTTTTTTTTAATAAAAAAGGACTTGCTGGCAAGAGAAAAGGTATATATCTTCTTTTCTCATTTCTCTGTCAGTAAAAAGACAGGTCTTTTATTCCAGTTAAATCAGGCACAAATTATGTTAAGGTACACTAGCAAAGTACAATTACTTTAATATCTTCCACATTCAATCATAAAACATGAACAGAAACATCTACTCTGGAAAAAGGACTTGTCAGCATGCTAGCAGCACTCTAGAGCCAGTCAGAAGACTCCTACCGCAACCTTCTGTGATACCAGACACTTTTATCCAAAGTGACTTCCATTCCCTAACTACAGGGGGCAGTCTCCCTCGAGCAACTTGGGGTTGAGGGTCTTGCTCAGGAACCCAGTGGTGGTTTTGCTGAAGGTATGATTCAAAACCCATGACCTCTTGGTCCTGAGGCAAGTGTGTGTGTAGTATTTAATGGACTGCCATTAAACTTAACCAGCTGACACCCCCCACCCCACCCCCGTCTGTTACATACAACAGGAAGGTTCATTCAGGAAAAAATCTAAATACACCAAACAGCTGAAAGACACAAAAATAAGTCATATAAGGTTTGAAGGGGGCATCAATCTCAATAGTGGGGTTCATTACCTCTAAAAAAAAAGATGGACTGATACTGCAGGATGTATCGTACATTATTTATCATCATGAAACAAGACAGGAGCAGCAGAATCAATCTCTATCTTCAAAAACCTCCTGAAGATCCATCTATTCAGAGTCGTCTTGCACAACTCCTACATACAGATTTAACACATAAAACTGCCCTCTGGTTCTCACACTGTCCTGAAACTCCAGTGTTTCCTCAAACTGAAAGCTGTTTTGGATAAAAGCATCAGTCACATTAATGTAATGTAATGAATGCATGTAAAAATTGAGTTCTACTAAGTGCGATATGACTGATCACTGTTTTCCTGAAACAGTCGCTACAGCAGCAGGACGGTAGTAAAGGAGCGCATGGTGCCCCAGGGACATGTTTTGAATTTCCCTACATCAGGGGGGTGTTTCAGAGTTATTTCACTGTGAGTTGTAGTTTTCACTAACCCTGCTTTCTGAAACACCCCCCAGGAGAGCTCTCCTTTACTCTCTCCTCAGCTCTCTTCTGCTCTTGGGGTTGAAGTCCTGGTTTTAAAAAAAGTGGAAAAAACACTATTTATATATGTGTGTGTATGTGTGTGTGTGTGTGTGTGTGTGTGTGTGTGTGTGTGTGTGTGTGTATGTGTGTGTGTGTGTGT
>JBBPDH010022564.1:0-10720 GCA_037974565.1 Clupeocharax schoutedeni
CCATTGTAGCCTAAAGTATAGGCTTGTATTCAATAATAAATGGTAAAAACTGCTTCTTGTAATGTCTGTATGTATGTTCGATTAAATGCGATTAATTAGATTAATTAATCGCCACACCATGTAATTAATTAGATTAAAAATTTTAATCGTTTGACAGCACTACTTTTAACACATCTTAACCAGGGGTGCCAATAACTATTGAGGGCAGTGTAGATTTACAATTTCCGGGTATTTCCTGGAATATGTAATGCCATGTATGTGAACAAGACTGTCAGGGCCTGTGGAAGAGAAATAATACTTAATCACACCATGTTTCGCACTTGGTACTTCATCCATTCTGGCATCGGTGGTTTATCACACGGCCAGGGCTTTGACACATTCTGATATTAAAAGTCTGTGTAAATACTTCATCTTCATCGCAGTTTCTGCCATTAAGTTGTGTACATTAGGTTGAACTAAAACTGGGAAAATGTATCCATAAGGTCATATGGGTTTGATCAATGCCTAAAGGCTTCCTGTAATACTGAATTTATTACTGAGAGATGTAATTTTGGACTGAGTTCAAAGTAACTTCAGCATGACTCACTCTAACTTTTACTGAAAGGCTAGGTTGATGTTTTCTTATGAAATATTATCTGTCCATATAAGAAATTGCTTTACACGACTTTTCTTTAATGAGCTTAGTAGTAGAACAGCCTGTTCCACAAAGTCTTCAGCTGTTTTTTATCTTTAGCTATGTAAAACCATGCTTATGTTTATGAACTCCAAGTATCTCTTGAATGGTCTGGTAACGTGGCAGCACTGAAAACTGCATTTTAAATATAGGATAAAAACTGGGGGAAAAAATGATGTCATGACGTGAAAGTGACCATTTTATCATACATGAACACGCCACAGCACACAATGTGAACAGCACAAAATTCTTCTTCTGTATTTAACCCATTCACCAAGTGAAGCAGCGGGCAGTCAGGAACACAGCGCTCAGTTAGCAGTGCTGAATAGCGCCCAGGTCATGGGGTCTTTAAGATCTCAAGTGATTTCAGATCAGAAAAAAAAATTTGCAAAAGAACTATTGCACCATAAGGAGGCCTTAATTGTTTTGCATTCTTGTTAAAACACTATGCCAAAAGCAACAAGCATGCTAGGCTTTTTCAGCTCTGACACCGTTCCAGCAGTTCCACTGAGATAACATGTATAGAGACACCCACAGATTCTACAGAAGAGTCTACAGTCAGGAATCATAGATGAGGCAAAAAGAAGCCAAAACAGACACAATATGTTTATTGAGCCACAGGTTTGAATGAGAGCAAATGTGAAAGCATGACATTTAAGTACAGTTGCACTAGTTTTTCTTGATTTATTCAGTTTTTCCAGTCTATCTTTAACTCTATCTCATTTGGTTTGTTATTCTCCATACAGTCCTTAGTTTTGCTCTTTTACACGGTCTATATTACTTCACTGTAGTTTTACACTACACACTGTTTTTCACTATTCATCTGTATTATGCAATTGCAGTAGTTTAGTTTATTTCTGGTTAAAGTACTGTAATTGTACCTCGTGTAATAAACAGACAAAAATAATTTTTAAAAATCATTTTTTATTTCTTATACTTGTACGAAAAAGCAATGTAAACAATATTACACAGTATTATAACAGATGTGCGTTAATGTTCCTGCAAAAGACCACAGGATTGTTAGCATTTCCTGTGTTGAGATGGCTGTGCAAGAGCAGGGATAAAAAATGAGACTGAGATAAAAAAAAATACAAGAACAGAACAGCAGGTGTTAGAAATATAACAATATTTAAAGTGATCTGTGCATATTATTGTACTGCCTGAATAAAATAGCTACTTCTTCTAACATTCCTGAGAAAACAAACAGAAAATAAAAAGTTGTACAATGTTAAAATGCATAGGTAGCATAAGAAATAGTAAGATAACAATAAATTGTATCAAAACATATCAGAAGCATCCGTCATCACCACTCTTCATTCTCACTGCAAGAACTGATCTCGACATATGACTGAATTGTTCACAGCATTATTTGTTCTGCAACACTTTATAAAAGGCATTAAAAGTATTGTGCGTAAAACAAAATTTAAAAGATCAGACAGGTAAAGTTCCTCAAAAAATCATAAAAGTAAGATCATTTGATCTAGGACTGGTGTTTCGATCTGAGCTTGATCTGAGCACGTTTTGTCCTTTTAGTGAAGCCACACATGATTAGAGTTATGCTTTCTTTGTCTCTCTCTCTTTCTTCTCGATGAAACGGATGAGCTTTTTAACCCATGCGGTATGAGGATTCAGGCAGATTCTCTCTCCATTCACCAAACTAGCGCTGAGTAAAGAAAAACATGGACAAAAATTCAGTGTTTTTTTTAATAATTCAGGTGGAAATTTTCATCATGATTCACAAATGTGGCCTGCTTCTGGAATTTACAGAACCAGAAAGCATGATCAGCTCAGATTGCAACCAGATATATCTACCACTGTGAAAATAAAAAAAAGCCCACTGTGGTGTTACTCTATTAAAAATCCCAGCATCAGCATGTCCAGGGTACCAAATCAAAAGTTAGCGCATTACTAAACCAAAGTACTGATAAATCAATGGGTTTTCAAAAACAAAGCAGAAGAATTTAATTTTTAAAAAAATGAACAAACAAATGAAAATAATTGATTTTGTCATGCTGAATTTGATGCATTTAATTTTCTTCTCATTCCCTTAAACTGAGCTGCAAACTGAAAGTTGAGCTACTCAGACACCATTACGTGTTAAATGAAACAAACATAAACAATAAAAAATCACCCAGTCGTAGAGTAAATAACTCTTAGTTACTATTAGTTAGTTACTGGGTAGTTTGGCTGTGGTTTAATGCTTTTGCAGTGCTTTAAATCTCAAATTCAGAATAACTTCAGAAATGTGTTCTTTCTTATTCTCTTATATTCATTCTTATTACTCATATTACACTCCGTGAAGACTTACATGACCTCCGTATTTTTGCAGTGTGAACCTTTTGGAAAAATCTCTACGCTTCGCAGGCTGTGGGGAGGGATGATCCTTGACTCCAGCTGTAAACACATGCACTGTGTGTTGTAACCTCTTCCAAAGGGTTGCATTCCTGAAGAAATAAGGAAAAAAACACTGAGAGCAGTACAGCAAGCAACTTCTGAATAAATGTTACCTCTGAGCTGGCAAGGGTGTAGCTCCTTTAAATTGGTTGGTGTGTGTTTGTGTGTGTATGCGTGTCATAGAACCATAAATAAGAACAAGATTCCACATTCATGCTTTAAATCCATACACCGCTCTGTAAAGTCCAGGTTTTTATTTTAGTTTTCTATCTAAAAATCAGCCCTTTCTCCTGGAAAAAATAATTTAAGGCACACAGCTGGAGCTGAGGCCCACACTGATGGAACATTTACATTCTCTGTATGGTACCCTCTCGCATGATTTGATATATTTGGCATCTATATACTATTTATGTACTGGTAAAAAAGAAAATATGTTACTTACCATTAGTGAGGAGAAGACTGGTTGTCATTAAAGCCAACAGGAGAAAGAACCTCATGGTGAAATTTCTCATGATGATGAGCTTTCTCGTTCAGTCACAGTCTTGATTCTGAATTAGCTATCTGTGCCTCAGTGCTCTGCTATAAATCTTATATTGACAGCAGTCATGTGATTATTACAACAAAGACTTTGTTATACTTCCCTTTTTCTTAGTGTGTGCCGTACAAGCGTGTGCGTGCTGCTCATGTGTAAACAGGGTTGTGGTTTCACTTCAGACGTTCACATGTCCATCAGCTGCAGGCCCCATGTCTCCTTTCTTTGTCTCGTGCTGGACGTCTCCCACTTCAGAAAGTCCCACGGGAGTAATATAACACTTACTGGATTTGAATGTCTACATCATTTTTCGATTAATATATTACAACATATCATATATTACATCATAACATGCTACTTGACTTGACATGTCTTTTAGCTATTCATGTCTTTTAGCTATTCATGTCTTTTAGCTTGTATGTTTTTGGTAATACTTGTATTAATGTAATAACTTTTATTTCTTTAGAAATGATTTACACATTTGAATGAAATATGTTCAGTCCATTATGTCGGTTTTGGTTTCTCCCTCTGCGCTTACAAGTCTGACCTGTTAACACCTTCCATTTCCCCATTAAAGCACGATTACTGGCATCTCTTGTAAAGATGAGTAAATAGGGCTTGAAAAAATGCACCTTTAGGTGAAGTAACTTCATCTCATGCTGAAAAAAAAAGAAAAAAAATAACCTTTCTGATGAAGTAAATCACTCTAACCACCATCAGACGCCACCCCCATGACAACAGATAGTTTGGAAGGTATGGCAGAAAAATCCTTTTCTGTCAGGTAACCACAAACACAAGTGCATGCAATTTGCAAAACACACTACAACTTTGGCTGGAACCATGTTCTATGGTCTGATGAAACAAAATTGAGTTTTTTGGCCATATACAGTCAAAATGGGTTTGGTGTTAAAAGAAAGATGGATATACTGTAAAATATAGTGGAGGTTCTGTGATGATGTGGGGCTGTTCCTCCCTCCAAAGGCCCTGGAAACCTTGTAAGGGTACATGGCATCATGGACTCCATGAAATACCGGGACATTTTTACGTAAAAGACTGACTGCTTCTGTCAGGAAACAAAACTTGGGTTGTCATTAGATCTTCTAGCAGGACAATGACCCAAAGCACATTTAAAATCAACTTAAAAATGCTTAGCTGACCATAGAATCAAGCTTCTGCCATGGCCATTTCAGTCCCCTGACCTGAACTCCATTGAAAACCTGTGGCGTGAGCTGAAGAGGAGAGTGCACAGGAGAAGGCCTAGGACCCTGGATGATCTGGAGAGATTCTGTAAAGAGGTCTCAGCTGCCCTGCTCTGGATTCTGCAACCTTATAAAGAGGTCTCAGCTGCCCTGCTCTGCATTCTGCAACCTTATAAAGTGTTACAGGAAAAGACTTAATGCTGTTTCACTGGGAGTACAAAGTAATAAATCTAGGGGTTCCAATAATTGTGCCACATGTTTTTTTGTTGAAAATACTTTCTTGATGAAGGATTTGTTTTTCTCTGAATACATTTATTTCAATTAAAGGTTGGATTTTCTCCTTTTTCAGCATGACATGAAGCTACTTCAACAAAAGGGTGGTTTTCTAACCCTGTTTTCTAATCTTTATAATGGGTGCCAAAAATTGTGGAGGGCACTGGATCTATGTCCTCCCTTTTGGCTAGATGAGGCTAGTACTTGTCTTTGTCTCATATCTCATGCTATGTGGGTGTGTATAATGACCCATCTCTCTCTCGCCCTCAGCCATGCACTTGAGTCTATTATGTCTGGCTTTCAGTTGTCCCTGAACTAGAGGAACAAGTTTGTTCCCATGCAGTGAGACCAAGCGCTACATTCACAAACCCAGGCGTTTCCTGTATGTGCCACGAGAACTGTGGTGGGACTTGATTTGGTTTTGGAAGCGGTATTAATGAGACAGTGCCACGTAAGCGTCTAGTTATTCTTGTTGTCCCAGTGGGTCTGACTGGGTCTGCATGTCCCAGTCACATACATAACAACAACTGATAAGTCAATAGTGCTAGAAGAAACCAGAAATCAAATCTAACAATGTTTAAATTCTTTCTCCATCCTTCCCATCTTAAACCCAGTCAGTTAAGGATGTGTCCTTTAAAAAAACCCTCATTATGTTCGACTTCAAACAGACTTTCAGCAACTACCCAGGCTGCTTTATGTGCTGTATAAAACTGCTAAATGAAATATTTCTGATAATGTCAACACATGCAAATACTGATACTGCAAGAAAACAGAGCTCCTAACCACCTACATCAACAAAAGTATTCCTATCACTTTTCCTAAAGCTTTCTTCTCTGAACGAAGAGAATCCACACCATCTTCAGATCTGATAATGTTTACAGATAATGTTTATGTCCATACTTGTGGGAAGAAAAACTCAACACTGTTGGTCTTTTTAAGTAATTACTTGGAATCGTTGGATCATGAGAAGCGGTAAATGAGCTCTTAAGGTATTTACAAGAAACATAACAAAATTCTTCAGAATTCTCCTGTAAACAATGGCAGCTCTAAAAAAGCAAAAGTGGATACACTAAATCCTAAAGGTTTTATATATTTTGATGTTGAGACTTCTGTGTGATTTTCTGTTGAACATGTTTTCTGCCTTTTTATCTGATGTTACTGTGGCAGGGAGGTCAGTAAAGGTCACTATGCCAGTTTATGTCAGGAGTCATTATAGTAAGTACCAACGTTGGTATTGATATTAATAATATTTGGATCGATCCACACACCACTAACAGGCACTACCTCCACTGGCTAATCTGCTCTGGCAAGTTCTACTCCTGTAATACACAAACATTAATAAATGGGTAAATAAACAGAAAATCAGCTCAGCTGATCTGCAGCAACCACACAAAGATGAAGGAATTTTACACCATCCTCTATATTTAACCAATCCCTCAGGCACTCACCCTCTTAACTGCTTTTCCTTACTTGTGTATTAACCTCTGACTTGTTTTTCTCTTTGACAGTGTTTGTTATGTTAGCGGTAACTTGGCTAAAAGCTGTTGGACTACTTAAAGCACTGATGTGCATTGCTCTGGATAAGAGCGTCTGCTAAATGCCATAAACATAAACATAAACATAACTATAATCCAGAGCCAGGATGCTAACATTCTGTCAAGGTCAGGCCTCAGCACACCAGGTTTCCCTGGAGGCCCCCTGACCCAACCATGTGACTCCAGAAACTTCCAAACAGACTCTAAACGCCTGCAAAGTTCCCGAACAGCATTTACTAAAGAATTCAGGTATTATATTTAATACCATAATCCAGATGTACAGGAAATGCATGAGTAGCTACACAGAGTCAAACACTTGTGGCACCAGTCATAACTAAACTACAGTCATGTACAACCCCAATGCCAAATACATGCGTCTGTTACTGGAAATGCATAAATAATCCCACAGTGATGTTTCTTGTAGTCTGTCACCAATTTTCACCCATCTCAGGAGGGATTTCGGCTCATTCCCTTTACAGAAACTCTCTAAATCCTTTAGGCAGCCTGGGTGCTGTTTGGAAATTTCAAACTCAAGCTTCAAAGCTCCTCCGCAAATTTTCTATAGGATTGAGGTCTGGAGTCTGGCTAGGCCACTCCCGCAACTTAATGTGCTTGTTCTTTAGCCACTCCTTTGCTACCTTGGCAGAATGTTTTGGATCTTAGGGGGTAAGAGTCAGAAAAGCTGAAAGAAAATATCTGGAAAAGAATGCTAGCTGTCATAAAACAAAGGTGTAGCAAACAATACATCCTAAAAAGTGTAATTTTCTATTAAACAAGTTTTCTGCTTGGCACTGAAAATAAATGGCTTTTAAATAATAGTAGTAGTAGTAGTAATAAAAGAATGATTTGAGTATTGCACAGTACTATACACATACAAAAAGGTGTTTTCCAATATATACCAGGATAAGTTTGCATGACTGACACTGTCCTACTGTCCACTCATAAGAGGAAGTCTGTGGGAACTGCTTAGTCATTTCTTTAAGGCTGCTTTGCGCTCTGAGCTCTGAGCTCTGCATTACATGGGTGTCTAGATGTAGGTAAGACCATTTTGAAATCAGGGGAATTCTAAATTCAATGGAAAATTTCTCAGATTTTTCAAACTAGACTTCCAAAACAACAAACTTTGATAACTTAATTTTGCTTTAAACAGTCTCATGGAAGAATTCAGTATTATAGTGTATGACTCCTTCAGAGCTGTTGGGAGCACCACTTTTGTCGAGTCCAAGACAAGAATCAAATGAGCTTCAAGCCCATTCAAAAATGTATCTACACTATTTATCTTCTGTTGGTGCACTAAAATTTGCTTCTCTTTGAAGTTGGATGTTAGCCCTGTGCCAATAATGGTGCAGCCTTTAGAACAGTTTAGGTCATAATTCCAACTTTCACTTTTTTGTGTGTTGTGTCTAGGCACGAGAGGTCGACTTTGCTGTGAACACTGTGTGGGGATTCGAATTAGGGAAAACATATGTGTATGGAGAGCCTCATGTTTGATGCAGTCAATAAAGGTGTGTTAAAATGTATCTTCTTTTGTGTGGTTCCTCCCCATTGCCTCTCTCCCAAGAGATCTAAAGATCCAAAAAACTTTAGAAACAATCAAAATAAATAATACTGTTGGTACTTATTTACTCCAGGTCCCCACATGTACACACACACACACACACACACACACACACACACACACACACACACACATAGATTCATCCTCACTATCACCCTCTCACTCCTTCTGTTTACATTATTGTATCCATAGACATCATTAATGTTGTTGATTTTGGTCACATTTGTCTCTTCTGAGCCAAATAAATGAGGATTGTGTTCTAATGAAAGATGAGACAAGGACACTGGATGGGTCATTGGGTGATGTCTTTATGGAATACATCCATTCAGCTGTAAAGTTGTAAAGATCAAATTCCAGTGAAGATTTATCTAGTTAAATATTAGTTATTTTAAGCTTTCCCTTTAGATTGTCTGCTGTTTATTTAATTCTTAAACAGTCTGGTGAATCATATGTTCTTAATAAAATAATTCAGTGTTAACAGCATTAAGATCAGGGTTACATTCAGAATTAGGTTTGTGCTTTTGCTTGAAGGTAAGGTTTAGGTTTGGGTTACATTAGATTTTAAAAAGAAAATCAAAATAGGCCTCTAAAATAGTAAAGTGACCATTCTGTCATATGTGAACAAAGCACACAGTGTGAACAACATTAAATTCTTCCTCAGCATTTAACCCATATCCCAAGTGAAGCCAGGGTCTTGGCATTCGAACCTACACCTTTCTGCTTGCAGGGTGAACTCCCTAAACATTACGTCACCAGATGCCTTGTTAGTACCATTTAGTACAAGGCAGCAACTGAAAAGTTTGCACACACATCTTACAGATCATGCAGTCTGAATCAGAGATCCATTATTTCTGCATTTATTGTTCTATTGATTAACACCAACTTCTTATCCACAGAAGCTGAAAAGAGTGACTGAGATATGGAAAAAAATCCTGAGTGTATAAAATAAAAAAATCTTTATAAAAAGAGCTGTGGTTATAGATGTTACATTAAATACATAAACACAAATTATTTACAACGTTACAACATAAGGTTCTTAAACATTGATGAAATCCTTAGATTTCACATACAGAAAAAAATCATATACAGTAAAGTTTTTACAGAAGTAACAATGTTGCAGTTTTCTTTTCATCTTAATGTGGAATCTCACTAGGCTCTTCCCATCTTCAGCGACAAACACAACTTCCAGCAATGCCTTTTCTAAAAGTGAAGAGAGATGTTGATGGCTGTTAATGTTAAATTACTAAGCATGCAAACACATTTGATATTCGTGACAACTGTTTCGATTATTCTTCTTTAAGAAGGACTTCATCATTTTCAACCTAATCTCCACCCACTGTGTCTGTAGCTCATGGGCACAGAGTGCGGACTACTCAACTTGAATTGTAATCAATTACCAAGGACAACAATTTTCATGTGTTTATTAAATGAGAAATACCGAAAACCTATGACCTCAAAAAACACTTAAAATGGACGCCAGTGACCAGAAGGGTGCTTTAAGTTTTTCTTTTTCCTGAGCACACAGAAATCACTGTTGTAACTGATTGTTTGCCACAGATGCAGCGCATTCCTGATGATGAAGCATTCCTTTGAATTCAGAAAATTTAAAAGGCCTACAGGTTCATAAATGAACTGTAAATGTAAAACTTACTTCATCATTGCGAGCTGAACCCACATTTTTGTGGGGTTAACACAAATTTCAACCTCCTTCTCATACTTGATGGTGACACTGTAGGAAGGAGTACAATCATTACTTTAAGAAACTGTAGTAGGAATTGCACAGCTGGAAGTGGCACAAATTTAAACGACACTTCCGAACTGTCAGATTCCTGGTAAGCAATGATGAAATAATTTCCTTATATATGGAATCGTTTCCTTATATTATCATTGGACTTACATCACTTCCAGGTTTTTGCAGTGTGGACCAGGAGGAATTTTCACAATTTTCTGAATCTTCTCCTGCGGGATTGGCGTATTCCGCATTGTTAGGCACCTGCACCGGGATATAATTACACCTGAACCTACAGAGACAGAACAGAGAGCAGGTGAAATTTCACATTAACTTCTCTCATTACAGATTTACATTTAAGAATAATTAAATATAGGAAAACTAAATATTTGTTTCTAAAGTATCTCATAACATCCTATTAAGTATCTTAAGATGCAGGGGTGATCCTAGCCTGTTTGGTGCCCTGTGTGAACACCCCCTCATTTATAGTCATATTACAATTATTATATTAAATAAGCATAAAAGGCAGATACAATTAAAATAAGGCATTCCTAAATTGCACAATTAACATGACTGCACTTTGCACAACACACACTGTGTCACAGCGCCAGGGGCTAACCCCCAGGCACCGAGAGCTATCATGGGACAGATAGGCAGGAACCCAGGTCTCCATAAAGCAAGGCGTTTGTTGTAGTCAAGCACAGGAAAACAACACAAGCACGAGGGCTCCCAAAACAGACTGTGACTATGGGGGAAAAGCTCACAAGGACAATACAATGACCGACAACATGAACACAGCAGACACAGGTATAAATACCAGGACACAT
>JBBPDH010022575.1:0-10720 GCA_037974565.1 Clupeocharax schoutedeni
AAGTGTCTCAATGCTGACAGTGTCAAAATGTGTGTGTGTTAAACATCAAAGCAGATTTTATGACATTACTTTGTATAATTTGCTTTACATTTACATTTACGGCATTTAGCTGACGCTCTTATCCAGAGCGATGTACATCAGTGCTTAAGAATTCCTCGACTGTTTCTTACCTGAAAAACAGGTCTTTAATCTTTAAGCTTTATCTTTAATTACTTCTTCTTTGATGCTGTGTTGTAATGTCTATCCATTATGTCAATGCCTGTGTGCCAGTTTGCCGAAGTTACAAATGATCCTAAGGCCACAATGCCCAATGCCCAACACCAAACACGAACCTCCTGACACCGATTTTGTACATTACACTCAAGCAGAATGTTTCCCACTTGTGCCTAAAGGGACACAAAAACGTAACATATGGACCCTCAGCGTATTAAGTTAGTGAACTTCTTCTGTGTGGTCTAGCTGGCTCTCATTTCCACTATTAAAGATGAGTAAAGCTAAGTTAAGTAAAGTGGCCCCTTGTAGTCACGTGTGAATACATTGCAGTGAAATTCTATCTCTGCATTTGACAAATTTGCTAAGCGCAGCAGAGGGCTGCCACCCACGGCAGGAACAGTACATTGCTCAAGGGTACCCCAATGGTGCCACTAGCAGTCCTGGGATTCGGACCCACAGGGGCAGCTCCCTAACCCCTAGAGCACCAGCCGCGATGTTAGTGTTAACATGAACTTGTTTAATCAGTCCATTAAGCGTTGTTGATGCTGAAGTAGACTCACTTATGTGTTCTGACACACAATTCGCTCAAGATGGCTGCTATTTTTATCTACTTAAAATGCTCTTTTCCGTAATTAAAGGTAAAATTCAATTCATTACATTTTGCTGAATCTTTAAAAGACCTGACCAAAAGACATCATCATCGGTAACTAGACTAAACTCTAGATTTAGCTGTCTGTGCCTGTGGCCAGTCAGCCAGTCAGCTTACAGGTTGCGCAGTATTTTGTGTAATTGTTCCCACCATCACTTTTTCCATGCGCTGCAGGCCCCACAGGTGAGTGGATGGAGCAGCCAAAGGAGCGTCCGCAGGCAGTGAGTGTGAAGATGTTGGGTACAAGTACTGCCTCTGTGTCCTGGGCCCCGTCCACTCAGAGCCACAACGGCAGTCTGGTGTCAGTGCTTTCTCTGACCTGCCTCAAGCCGAGCCTCAGCCAGCGCATGGAGAACACCTACTGCTCTGAGGTGTGGCACTTGCTTGTTACACTCAGTTATTTTTCAGATTTTTAATAATAATTTCACTCTTTAAAGCACTGCTGTATGTGACTGTAAATGGCCGTCTCACAGACAACTACGGTATTCTTTTAAATCCACACTGTACAAGCGCCTGTATAGAATTACTGATCTTGAGCACAACGATCAATCTTAACACTACATAAAGACAATACTCGTGTGTTTTCCTCAGTTGGGTAAACAGCATTTTCTTAGTCATTTAGATCTGATAATGGATTTTATGTTACAGGAAAACACCACAAATGACATCATCACTAACCTGACCCCCGGTGCTCAATATAGAGTAGTGGTGTATCACACCAACGGACCCCTAATTAGCCCTCCCTCTGAACCCGTTATTATTGATATAGGTAAGTGTTTGTGTTGTGTTATGTTTAATATGCATGACGTCTGATTAATGTTCAAACTTTTGGAGAGACATCCATTATGCTTGTTTAAGATCATTTTAATTGAACACAAGCTTAGGAACAATGTGTGTATAAGTGAAAACTGTTTTGACAAGCTTTTACTTTATTTGTTATTCATCTCATTACCTTATTATGATTGTTTATTGCGGCTGTCCCTCTAACCCATCTCTCTGGCAGAGCCGACGGGAGTGCGAGACCTGGTGGTGTATCCACTGAGTCCCACAGCAGTCATACTGAGCTGGCAGAGGCCATACCATGTGGCCTTCCGTAAATACGTGCTGCAAACGTTCTTTTTCAACTCTGCCACGCAGACTTCACAGTGGACCACCTACTACGAGATCGCAGCTACTGCCTCTGTCATCGCCTCTGTGGTACTAACACAAACAGCCACTGTCTTTAAAGCTGTTCTTTAGAAGAAAGGTGGAATCACAGTAATGTTTATTATTGTTTAATGTTCATTTCTACAAATAACACTAAATATTGAAACATTACAGCATTACACCACAACAATTATGCCTAAATATCCTTGAAATTGGTATTAAATACATAAATAAATAAATAACACTTCAGCTTCAAGCATATGAACAAATTTAAGATCACATGAGAGCCGTTAATGGAGAGCAATAAACACATCAGCCCTAACATTCAATTTCTCCATGGTCCATCACATTATGACTCTTAAGAGTACTTAAGAACTCTTTATAAGACAAAAGGAACTGCCAACCTTCATGATGGGTCTGATCAAGTCAATGCTTGTGCTAATACGGAAATGATATCCCAGTGAGAAATCTCCCTTCTGTAATTATTACACTTGTGCTTAATTGCAGGCTGCATGACCTAAATTGCTCACTCATACATTTGGTGGGGGTGTTTATTGGCCTTGAGTGAGAATTAAAGGCTGCTGAAGCAGTGAAGTAGGAACACAATACCGCAGTTAAAACAAGGTCAGGGTAGAGGGCAGAGCTTACTGGCTAATTAAATCAGACGCTGTAATGTGATACAGAAACAGATCAATGAGTCCAAAGACCAATCATCCCACCTGATGGCGATCGGCTGAGAAAGGAGACCCAGAGAGAAACAGAACTGATTTAGTGAAGGGTATTAGCTCAGAGTACAATAGATCTTTTGATGGAAAGAGATGGCTCATGGCAGAGAACCATGGTTGTAGGCTTATATGTGCCATTGTGTTGCTCTGAAAGTGCTACAAAAGAAAGAATTATACATGTTTGCCTAAATAAAAGAATGCTATTTATTTACTCTCTTCCCACCTGACAGAGAGTAACAGATCTGTTGCCCGCATGGTACTACAACTTCAGAGTGACCATGGTGACCTGGAGTGACCCACCACTCAGCTGCTGTGATGGCTCCACTGTGAGCTTTATTACTGGTAGGTTAGCACTGCACCTAACAGGAGCTTTTACATTCTATCTGTGCTCCATCTTTTATGTGGGGCCAGGAGTATTGCAGTCATATCACATAAACTACAAGCCTGAAATTATGTAGACATGATTTAGCTTTTTAGGCTGCACTCAGTACTAACAGGTGCATAAAGTAAAGCTTAGGTGTCCACATACTTTTTGCCATGCCCTTTGTCTTCAATTGAAATTTAAGTCAACAATGAAGTCCAAATACAGCTATGAAGTTATGGCATCTTTGACTCTCAGTCAAGTCATGATTCCCTAAAAAGGGGCATTTCTAGAACCAAACTTTTCATTTGTACTTACTTGTAGCCAGCACACTTGTTTTTTTTGTTCCAAAGGGAGTCCTGCTGGGTCTGGTGGACCAGGTGCATTTCAGGGCTTTTAATTGGCCACATTCAAACCTTTATTGTTAAAATGTTCAGCAGATGTTTACTTAATTTGTTTCCTTTTCACATTTATGAATAGAAATACCAGTTTTTATGAAATACTCTGGTTATTTTTCACAACATCTGTCTGAACTACGCATCAGTCCCACTGAACCGGACTATATCACACATGAGGGGCAGAGTTTCACTGTGTGTGCGTTGCAAATGTACTTCTTGCATATTGTGTTTTTCTGTACATCTTGGGTCCACACACTTCACTGTGCTACTTTTTGTTGCTGGCCACAAGCTATGTGAAAAGATAAGGATCATTACTAACATTTTACTCCTCTTTCTCACAAACATAAATTACACAGGTCAACAGGTCAAATAAGAAATAAGTTTAAGTGCGTTTTGTAGTGTTTTTCCTGATGGTTTCAAATCTGTGTTTAGTGTTTTCCCACACGTGCAGTTTTTGTGATGAAGCCAGTTATATATTGCATGATAGTTTGTATAGTTAGCATGTAATAATCATATTCTAAGAATTTTTGAAGAAGCAGTGGTAGCTGACTGACACTGAAAATATTGAAACAGTTCTTTATTGGTGCTGAGGTTGCATCAAAACCGTTTGTAAGTCTATTGCACAACTAATATTACTCATAATTCAAGAAGTTGATGGGACTGAAATCAGATCTTAAATCAGCATAAAAAACTGGTTGAGAAAAGTGTGTTGTCGTTCCTGAAGACTGCAATTTTTATAATCGACCTGTGAGACTGCCCCCTGTAGGTAGGGAATGGAAGTCACTTTGGATGATAGCGTCTGCTAAATGCCTTAAATGTGAATGTATCCCAGGTAGCACAGAAAACGTTTAGGCTGCTGCATGCTAGTCCCAAGAAGCCTGCAGATCTGTCCATACTGTCTTTTGTCCACTGCCTTGAAAACTGATGATTGATTTTTGTTGATAGGAGACGGAAATATCTAGCCATTCATCATTTGCATGTTGTTTTTGTCTTTCACATATCAGCTCCAGAGGCCCCACACATCTCCTCAGTGGATTATTCCCATGGGGTGTTGTACGTGCGCTGGACCTACGGGGACCTCTTCACAGATCTCTCTCATTCCCGAATGCTCCACTGGCAGGTGGTGGCTGAGGGCAGGAAGGGCTCAAAGCGACGGCTTTCAACAGACGTAAGTTTCTTAACTCTTTTTCTGGGCAGCAGCTTTTAATCTATTTTTATTTTATTACATAATTATCTTGGGAGCAGAGGTGCTACCCAGACGGTTATGCACTGTGCCGTTGTATCATGCATATGTGGCAGCTCATGGTTTCACTGTACACAGATAATGAAATAGTTCCTGAAAGTAGTAGAGCCAGAAATCAGCAAAGCTTGTGCATTTTTGTAGTTTGCTTGGTGAGTCACTGGATCACTTAATCCTGTTACAGGTAATCTATATTACTGTTATTGTAACCATCCTATGGTGCTGCTAAGGCATATAAAAGGCCAGCGGTCTTGAAGTAGCATGCTGATCTGTGTGGTCTAAGATTCTCTGCCCTGTTAGCTAACCAGATGTACTATTGATTGCTTTCTCGTTGTACTTTTGAGGCCTAATTAAAAAGACGCTGGGCGGCACTGGTGCCTTTCTGCGCTCTTCCAGGTCTTTGACACCAGCTTGTAATGAATCCAATTACTCATCACACATATTTATCTAAGACAGAGCCAAATGATTTATTAGAGACTGCTAAATGTTTCCAGACAGAGATGGTCAGAGATGGTTATCTGCTCTCCTGCCTTGCTTAGAGACTGTAGCCAGTGCCTGTGTTCCTCACTTGTAAAGCAAAGACTAAATATATGACGATGACAGAGGGTTACTTCTATGTGCATTTGTTATTATTATTGATCTTCAAGCTGCAGACTGTTGATCACCAAAGACATGCTGCTATTGTCTTTATGAAGAACATGAAGACACACCGTTCATTGTAGCCGTCTGATCACTGATTCTATAATACTCTCTAATGTTTTAACACATTATTAACAGGTTCGCTTCCACACCACTGGTTAAATCTTAAAAATTGCAAACTTTAATGCTTGCAGCAACTATAATCACAGCTTTTGGCCCTAAATTATTTCTCTGTTCACTTTCTGACTGATTTAGTTTAGAGTTTCTGAGGATTTTACAGTTTTTTTACAATAATTTTCATACTTGTCTGTGTAAAAGTGATTGTAAAAAACTGCAAATAATGTTCCATTTTGTCCAGATTAAGCTGCTTTTAGTGTTATTAGTAATGTTTAGTGTCTTTTTAGTGGGGGTGGTGGCGGCGAAGTTGGTAGGATACTTGCCTCTAGACTGAGAGGTAATGGGTTCGAATCTTACCTTCAGCACCACCACTGGGTTCCTGAGCCCCCCTTAACCCCAAATTGCTTCAGGGAGAGACTGCCCCCTGTAGGTAGAGAAGGGAAGTTGCTTTGGATTAAAGCGTCTGTTAAATGCCATAAATGTCTTGTTTCTCTTCTCTTCAGGTGACACGTAACATCATGAAAGCCACATTAGCTCTCCCTCCTGGTGACATCTACAACCTGACGGTCACAGCTTGCACTGACCGCAGTCGCAACACCTCCATTCCTCACATCATGAAACTGGGTTAGTATTACCACAGGGCAGCTGGTGGCCTAGTGGTTAAGGCATTCGCCCTGTGATCAGAAAGTCTGGGTTCGATTCCCAAGACCGCTAGGCACCTCCCCGGGTGTTCATAGCTGCCCCCTGCTTCAATTGTTGAATGGGTTAAATGCAGAGGAAGTATTTCGTGCTGTTCACACTGTGGTGTGTTCATGTATGACCAGATTGTCACTTTCACTTCACGGCTCTCTCAGTATCAACCTGTTTTTTAGACAGATTTAGCTTTGCACCTGCATGGAAAAGAAAGTTTTACTTGATGTTCAGGAACATCTTCACAGTTTGTGCATCATTTATTTGGCATTTACTTTGCTTTTGGAACATGAAAGTTCGACTACATCTGAAGGACAAAAGTCACACTGAAATATATTACCAGGGAGCTGAAAATAGCATATCAAACAGGACAGGTCATTCTTTGATGCATTGCTAAGCCAGAACCGACATGGAAATATTAGCATGTCAAAGAGAAACTCCCGCATTCTTATCTGCTATGGAGAGACTGGACTTTATGTTAGAGATCAGTCATATTCACCAGGGACAGTTTCTGCAGGTGTGTGTGGGTGTGTGTGTGGGTGTGGGTGTGTGTGATTAATATGTATAATTATAATGTTGTTAAAAGTGGAACCAGTATTTTATTATTCAACCATTCATTTTATTAATCATTATATAAGTTTAATGCTATTTAAATATTTTGCAGTTTTGGGAAATATAATCCAGTTTTAAAATCCAGAGATGTTTTTGGTTGTTTTTACACAAAAGAGTTACGTTTATTTTCAGGGAAGCTTATTGTATGTCATGGTATCATAATTTAAGCAACGAAAGGGAAACTTGCTGAGGGCTCATGTGGTTTCAGTTCTGTCTGCAAAAATGACCGCAGTAACTGTTTTTCTCACCATATCTTTTTTGCATTATCCGAGGGATGAGTTCTGCTTTTTAGAGGAAGCATCTTGGCAGATAGCGCTATAATCAAACAAAAATTACTCAAACAGATCCAGCGCCTCCCAAGTCCCTGTACGCAGTCAATGCCACACACTCTGCTGTCACTTTGCTCTGGACTGAGGAGGGAGTGGTGGACTTCTACCAGGTCAGCTGCAAGCAACTTGGACCCAGCAAACAACTGAAGGTATGGAGTAACAGAGCGATGTTGTCAATTTTGCTCAGATTAAAACAAATCCACTTCTCCACTGAATTAATTAAGATATAGAAACCTTAATGAAAGATTGCCTGAGGAAATTTATTAACTGCAGCTTCTAATAAAGATTAAATGCTTTTATCAAGGACGATTTCTCGGACAACACTTAAGAACTCAAGAACTTTCATAAATTAAATTTCTCTTTCAATGAAAAATCTACGTTCAGAATACTCTGTAATCCCTATCTGGGAAACTGGTTCTACATGTTCTTTCATAATTAACACAGACATTTCTCTTAACCATGTCATTTCAGTTCATACTGACCCTGTGAGGGATATTTTGTTATGATCTGACTTCTATAAAAAGTTATTGGTGCACTTACAGGCTTTATGTGTGTGCACACCACTGAAAATTAATTTGAAATCGTCCAGCCAAGAGTCCTTTCGGAACCAAAAGTAGATAGACAGCAAGTATAACAGAATTGCCACTTCATGCAAACATCATTTTTAAAGGAAGAGGGACCCATACAAAACCCATGTAATATTACCACATTACCACAACAAAATTCATCAATTCTGTTTTTCCAGTACTTGCTTTACATACAGAATCATTTAGTGTTAATGTAAACGGAACAAATCTTTGAGGGTAACCGATTTTTTAAATGTAGGTTATTTTCACATTATTACTGCAGCACACGTTCACGGCTCATTCGGGTTCATTTGAGTTGAGCTCGGCATTGTGAGACTTTGCACTCTGCTGCTCTCTGCTTAGTATCGCTGGCTCAAATTGAAGCTGTATGACTTCTGACACTTTCACTGCTTTCATTGCCAACCATTTACATTTTTGTTGCCGTCTTTTATGTGTTAGCTGTGTTTTTACGGGACTAAATACAGTTGAAAATTAGACGTACACTTTCAAATCTATTGAATTAATTATGAAATCATGTCCTCACACATACATGGTACATCACATTGGCAGTACTAGTTCCAGACGTCTAACGGTTTGCTTATTCAGATAAATGTAGCTCAGGCCAAAGCTCATGCCTCGGGCCGAATAAAGCAGAGCAGCCTAAACTGCCTTTGACCTGAAGCTGTCCATGTACCTCTGTGTTCAAACGTTTCTCTTCCACTGAAAACTGAATAAGCCATTCAGACCCAAAGGCTGGCTAATGGGCACCGCCATGCCCACCAGGTTAATCAAACACAATAAATACAGGGGACAGTGTTTATGCAACCACACTTTTGATCCCTTCTTGGCGTCGTGCATTGGAGCTGAAGCGTAGTCACAGTGCCTCCAGGGACTGTCAAAGGGGCTCATAGTTTATTAGAGTCATTAAATAAAGTAGCAGGCTTCACGCGGATGATTCACACGGTTGCCATGACAGCAGTAAGCTGAACGCCTCAGGGACGCGGGGTGTGACAGCTGCTCTTTTTCTCTCCATGCCCACACCCCATCATCAGCATAGATCCATCTCTCAAGCCTTACCCCACACGTCCCTTTCGCAACACACCAGCAGTGGTGAACAGGAATTCTGAATGGGTCGAATTTGCTGTTGCTGTTCAGGACCCAGCGGTAGGAAGAAGTAGGTGTATACTTCGGAAAGTTTGAAGTCCCTTACATTTTCAGAATCTGTACGTGAATTTCATTTAAAATATGATCCTCTGTTGATTTCAGTAATAATATATAAAGTACAGAATAAACAGCGTATTTGCTGGGAATCACACAAGCATGCCGAGATCATTCGTGTGTCGGGTTGCTTCTTATCCCACTGAGTGACGTCTCACAACCAGCCAAGAACAGTTTGGTGAAGAACGGTGCCTTTCCAGAGGGATGGCGCGCCGTGCCATAAAGTGATAACTAAGAAGCGCAAGGAACTAAACATTGAAAATTTGGCTCCATGGCCAGGAACCTCCACAGCCCTTAATCCCATTGCCAATGTGTGGTCAGTCCTCAAGAGGCTAGTGGACAAGCAAACCCCCACAAATTCTGAAAGACTCCAAGCATAGATTATGGAAGAATCAGTCAGGATTTGGCTCAGAAGTTGATTGACAGCATGCCAGGGCGAATTGCAGTCGTCTTAAAAGAGAAGGGCTAACTCTGCAAATGTTGACTCTGTATAAAGTTGATGTAATTGTCAATAAAAGCCTTTGAACTTCTTGTAATTATACTTGAGTACACCATAGAAACATCTGACCTGAAGATAATGCTGGAACTTTTGTCGGGTGGTGTTCTAATGAAACACATACTGCTCGAAGAAAACACGCACCTTTCCCCACTCATTTATGTAATGCGGTTGCATTACAGGTTGCAGGTCAAGTAAAAGACAAGTCAATTCACATGTGTACATTAAAATTTTGAGCGATAAAAAAAAATCTATTGATAAAAAACAGGTTTGGTAATAATGGTGTCACACAGAACAGGAAAGGCATGCGACGCTCTTCTTCAGGAAAGGAATGTGAACTCTAAACTCAAACCAGCAAACAGTCTGGTCTGACTGAAAGCTCCGAACATTTATGCTGGATATTTAAAAAATTTTAAATGATCTACGAGGCTCCATACTGAAAAGCTTAAATATGGAACAAACTTTCTTGTTTTCTTGTTAGTTCCTGCCTCGAAGTCCATGCCTCAAAGCTTTAGGTCTTACAGGAAAAACAACATTTTTTGGATGATTCGATCATTTCTCTACATAATCTGGAAAAAGTTAGTAACTACAGTTAATTTTTACAGTTATGTAATTTTTGAGGTGTGCTTCAAGAAGACAGAATGTTACAGTAACAACAATTTAGGGGATTGTTTTGCTATAAAACAAAAACTAGGCGAACATCCTCTCAGTGTGGTTATTGTATTGTATATTGTATATGAGTATGTGTGTGTGAGAGAGTGTTAATTATCTTTGTCCTCTCACAGGCTGGCGAGCCCCAGACGTCTCTTTCTCATGTTTTGACTGTGAGCCATTTGCAGCCCTCCACCTCCTACAACTGTAGTGTGACCAGCTACAGCTACAGCACACCCAGCGAGCCCACCTACATCACCATCTCCACTCTGGGTAACACACCCTCTACAGTTTTCCATAATATAGAAGATAAAACAGGGATGTCTCAAACCAGTCTGAAAGATCAATACATGAGTCTGGTATGCATTTTTCAAAAGAAGGATTACACATGAATTATGTATTGACTACATTAAGTCTACAGTCTACTTCTGATCCGTTCTTAATGCTGTTTTACCACGTTGTGCTGTTTTATGCCACTGCAGTAGAGGAGAGACATAGGCACATTCACATATGAGGCATGCTTGTAGAAATGCAAAAGTGCTTTAAATGTTTAAAATGAAAAACAGCCGGTTGTAATGTTTTCATTGCAGTGTTACAAATCCCTACTTAAAATGTGTGTGTGTGTGTGTGTGTGTGTGTGTAGGTGTGTGTCTGTGTGTTTGTGTGTGTC
>JBBPDH010022586.1:0-10719 GCA_037974565.1 Clupeocharax schoutedeni
AACTACCTCAAAATATTGGGTCTGAACTGACCAATCAACACAAGCGCAGACACACTGACCTACACTACCATACTATCATACACACCAACCTGTAAACGCTTCACTGTTGATCTCTTTTGCACAATAATCATTACTGGCTACTTTTTGCTAATTCCTCAATTCTTGCTGCTGTGTCAAGAAATGTTTACAGTTTTTCACTAACTCTACACTACATTATTATGTATGTTATGTCGCTGCACTGTCACTTTGTTGTTGCTCTTGTTTGCACATATTGCACGTGCACTTTATGTTGTCTGTAAAAACCTGTAGTCTTTACCTAGTTAGTTAGTTTTTGTAAATTTATGTTGAAATTGTTAGGTCTATCTGTCTTGTCTCCGCCAGCCAGCTAACTAGGCCTTTTAGTTAGCTAGTTTTAGTTTTTCCGTTAATTTATGTTTTAAATTTATGTTGCATGTAGCACCTTGGTCCTGGAGGAACGTTGTTTCGTTTCACTGTGTACTAACTGTATATGGTTGAAATGACAATAAAGCCCTTTGAACTTGAGCTATTGTCAACATGGTGATTGCTCACAATGAAATAAAACTGAAGGACATTCAGTCCAGAGTTGTAGAGGACAAACTTGTCTTTAAGAACATTGCAGCAATCAGCATAACATCCATTTCTTGGACTCTAGCTAAACATAAAGTCTGAATGAAACAACTTTACAAAGTTCCTTTTGAAAGGAACAGTAAGCACATCAAATAACTCCGTCACCAATACGTCCAGGTAAGGTTATGCAATACAGTCATTACTGTACTATACACAGTGTCAACATCACCATGTGTGCCGCAATCTCCAAAAATGATGCACTCCTGCATAAATGTCAGATTGGCCCCCACAACACCGACCGCCTTCTCCTGTTTTTAGAAGACCTGCACGAAATACTGGTGCCAGAGTTAGAAAGGGGACAGGTGGGAAACCACTTGCCAATATATGTTATCACATGGGACAATGTGATATTACACCATTCCCATGCAGGCACAGCCTGGTTTGACACCCATCCAAGGATGATGTCCCATTTCCTTGCCCCTTACTCCCCTTTCCTCAACCCCATTGAGGAGCTTTTCTCAGCCTGGAGATGGAAGGTTTTTGACCATCGTCCACATGACCAAATGTCCCTCCTGGATGCAATGGATGCTGCATGCCAAGACATCACAGCTGAACACTGCCAGGGGTGGATAAGGCATGCCAAAAGATTTTCCCACAATGCATTTCTAGAGAAGATATCAGGTGTGATGTGGGTGAGGACATGTGACTGGGCAGAATAGAAGATTACTTTTATTTTTTATTATAATTCCGGTGCTTTTTTCTGTTTGTGTGTCTTGCAGTAATGTCCTTTTGCAAATTAAGTCTGTACTGCAGAAGTTCTGTGTCTGTATTTTTTTTTAACACTGTACATTTTATAAAGCTACTCTGAGATAGTCATTCACTTTTTTGCATTGAATTTCTGCAGCGTGCATTTACTAATCCCAACAAAACAAAAATGTAGAAAGGCTTCAGATATAAGGGCAGACCTGACACAGAAAATAATGCAGTTTCTGTAATTTCTGAAGCTGATGATAGTGTTTTTTTGTCAATGTGTTATGACTGACTAAATGTTCCTGTTGGAAGAGAACATGTGTTAGTGTTTTGAATAATTATTTGATTTTGAAACATGTTTGCAGTGTTTTGAGACATAGTGTATTGTGGTAGTTTATTATTGTATTTTGAAAATTAGTTTTGGGGTTTCGTTTACGATGTGGGATTTTGAGCATGAAATTAACCGTTTTGCCAATTGCGTGTTTTAGGTGTGTTGGTGCGTGTTTAGGAAACTTCTTAAATGTTTTGAATACAGTAAATAAATTCAGGTGTGCAATACACTGAATAAAAAACATTACTACCACCTAGTTACATTTACATTTACATTTACATTTACGGCATTTAGCTGACACTCTTATCCAGAGCGACGTACAACAGCGCTTAAGAATTCCACAACTGTTTCTTACTTGAAAAACAGCTTAAATCTCAGTCAGCTATTTAACCGAAATACTGCAGTCAGAGCATTTAAATAAATAACATTTTTAAATAAAAGATGTGTTTTTATAAAACCAAAAAGTCTTCCTTTATGTGCTTTTAAACAAAATGAAAGGGAATGTATATAATATACCATCACATAAAAGATACATCTTTTGGGCAGGACATGGTATCATTAATGTATTACTTTAAATCATAATTAATTTCTTAATACTTTTTTGTATTTGACGTTAATGATTGACCTTGTGTAAAGATCTTATGCTTCCTTGTGTAACAGGGATGTACGTCACACTGTGCAGGTCTAATATGTCCATGTTACTTTGCTTTTTTTTTGAACTATTAACACAACTTGAATTCTCTTTATAAATCAAATATTTTAACTGCGTTTACCATGATGATCCTACCTAATAAATGAATCCTTATGGATCCTGAGACCACTGTGTTAAATGTAAGTCTTTGTTTGTATTTGTCTGCTAATTCAACAACAGAACACAATTCAACTGCCAGTATGATGGCGGTGTTTATGAGCGGTCTCTCTGCTTGTACTTCGGAAAAAATGCACTTCAGGCGGTGATGTGGTCATGGACTCATTCTTAATCATACCGGGTCACTTCAAACCTGAAGTCCATTGCTTGGACAATGTTTACATGGACATGTGTGAGGCCTACAAGGCTCTCCATACTGCTTCACTACGACAGATTTGGACATATCCTATGCCCTTCACCTCTCCCTGACACACCTGGATAAGAAAGACACCTATGTCAGAATGCTTTTCATAGACTTCAGCTGAAAAGCCCATTGTGAACCTGAGTGGGTTGGATCTGAACACCACTCTCTGCAATTGGATCCTGGATTTCCTGACAGAGAGGCCCCAGTCAGTATGGATGGGTTGTAACACCTCCAAAACCGTCACAGTGAGCACCGGAGTGCCACAGAGCTGTGTGTTTAGTCTGCTGCTCTTCAGCCTGCTGACCCACAACTGCACAGCTATACAACGGCAACCACATTAAGTTCGCTGATGACAGGACTGCACTGAGGCTGATAAGCAGCAATGATGAATCAGTCTACAGCGAGAAGGTGAACCAGCTGTCAGTGCGGTGCAGAAACAATAATATCTCTCTTAACGTTGATGACAATAAGAAATGATTATGGAATTCAGAAAATCATGTGGAGTGTGGTCAAGTGACTTTCTGTCATCGATGTAGATCAATGGTCCCTCAGGAGAATGTGGTGAGGGACCATTGAAAGTGTATTGTGATCAGCTGCATCCTTACCTGGTACAGCAATTGCAATATGTCTGACCGCAAGTGCCTGCAGAGGGTAGTGAGGTCAGTGGAGAATATTATTGGGGTGACTCTACCCTCACTAGAAGACACATTCTTCCTATTCTACTGTTCATAAGGCCTGCAGCACTGGCCCCTCCCATCAAAGAGGAGATACTGCATAACTAGAGCCAGATCTGACAGCTTCTGCCCCCAGGCTGTCAGGCTCCTCAACACCATGCTGCCCACTGGCACCCTCCTCAACTGTTTACACTGATTATTTACTCATGCACAGCCAGATATACCTCAGCTGAAAGTTACAGATAAACCTTAAAAAACCCATACCTGTTATTTGGTTATGCTGTTATGTTGTTATATAGGTTATTCTGTTATCACTGTGTACACTGTGTATACTGCTTATATTGTCCATACTGTTCATGCACAATTCCTTAGAATGCACAACATTTTTATTTATGCTTGGTTATACTGCGTATACTGTTGCATTTCAAAGGCCATGAGCCACTTGAACATATTACTAACTGACCCCCTTATTTAAAATCTGTTTTCAAACATTACTAGCATACAAATTAAGCAACACTCACTGTAAAAATACTCAGAACCCAGTCTTTTGGCAGACCCTTGGGCACCATGAATTTCTCATTAACATACTCATTGAAGTGCTCCATAGACCACACTGTTTCTTCCTTCAGTGTGCTGTAGAGAGGGTTCTTCTTCTGTATAGACTGCATAAACAATTATGCAAAAAATCATCAGGACTGAGAAACAGACAGTATCAGCCAGTACAGAACAATTATGAATGGGGTGAAGGAATAAATGAAGACTTACTTGGTTGGTGAAGTGTGCAGAGAGGTTGCAGGAATCGGGGTAGTAAAGGTCACAGGTTGCTCGAACGTAACCATGGCGAAAGAACACCATGTACGGTGTGGTGCAGGCGATGAGAAAGTAGGACCTTACATCAAATTTTTTGCCTTTGAGAAGAAGGGGGTTCTGGATATACCTATAAAGATCCAAGACTTCAGCTAAGACTATGAGCTAATGAAGAATGAGAAGAGGAATTATACAGTACCAGTCACAAGTTTGCACACTTTCTAATTCAACGATTTCCTTTGGTTTTATTATTGACTACGATGTAGATTAATACTGAAAACATCACATATTGCTCTGATGACAGCTTTGCACTCTGTTGGCATTTTTTCAATCAGATTCATGAGGAATCGACCTGGAAAGATATTTAACAGGTATTCTTCATCAAGAGTAATTAGTGAAATTTCCTTCTTAATGTGTTTGGGATCATCAGCTGTGATGGTTGGGTTGGTACACAGTTATTTCCACTACGGTTCTACCACATTATGGCAAGAACCACTTAACTAAGTAAAAAAAAATTCCATCATTACTTTATTACAAAACATAATCTGGTTTGTTTAACTACTGCATAATTCCATGCATTCCTTCATCATTTTGTTTGTTTTCAATGTAGAAAATAATACAAAGGAAAATCATTGATAGAGTAGGTGTGTCCAAACTTTTGGTGGACAGGTAGTGTATACATTCATGTTACCATATTAATGTTTAAATGTTAAATATATTTCAGTTTTAAAAGATGTTTTTGCTGGTATAAGCACCATTATTGTATAAAGAAATGGTTTAATACCATTTGCGTAGATGCCCATTTATACACAGCCTTTAAAACCACCTGCCCAGCATCACGTAGGCCACCTCATGCTGCATCTCTGAGCTGCTTAGGCATGAACTTCACAAGACCTCTGAAGATGTGGTATCTGGCACCAAGATATTAGCAGCAGATCCTGTCATATAAGTTGTGATGTGGGGCCACCATGGACCAGACTACGTCTAGCACATCTCACAAATTGCTAATCAGACTGAGATCTGGGGAGTACGAAGGCCTCGAAGTTGACACCTTGAACACTGTTATTCCTGAACAGTGTTTGCAGTGCAGCATTATCCTACTGAAAAACTCTGCTGCCATTAAAGAATATCATCACAGTGAAGGGATGTGTTTGCAGACGTTTTACATTTCAGTTTACATTTGCCTATTGTTCACTTGCATCCTAATGGCACCCGTTAACAAGTCTTACTTGTCAATGGTTTTAATGTGGCTGACGAACATCAACTATAAGAACTGACTATTCTCTTACTGTCTAAAATATATCCTAGACCTTTACAGGTGCAGTTGTGATGGCATCATAACTGATATCCACTTCATTGTTGAATTACATAATGTTTTGGTGTGTGTATATGTGTGTGTATAAATATATAGTCATTCACTGTATTCACCTTTGAACAATTCGTGCCTGTGGCATGTGAAAAGGTGTCTTTCTGTTCGTTATTCTGTCTGCTATGTTCTGGATCCTGGCTTTGAAGGCCATGACATCCTCCAGGTTTCGCAGGAGGAAAATTCCTCTCCCCTGATTCAGGCCTGTAGGCTTGCAGATCCACATGTCACCTTTGCCAGCTTGTAAACCTAAATCAAGAGTAGAACCACAATATGTGACCCAATCTGCCGTAATGAGTCTGAAGTCAGCGTTCTATTTATTTAGATTGTGTTGAAAAACATCAAAAATATCGATTTTTCTTTTTTGGTTTTATATGAAAGAAAATGTCTTTAAACTTAATCTCCCAAAGTTTTATTGTGGAACTAATTGTGAAAATACACTTAAATGGCTGTTTAAGTTGAGCTGCAGCTCTCAAATCTTACAAAAATATGAATTATTTGGTAAGTATTTAATAAATATTTTGAACTAAATGAACCTCATTATGATTTAATCTATTTTTCTAAGTATATAAATGCCTGTAGTAACATTTTGTTGAATGCTGGGTGCATCTCTTTGTATGCTATGGATTGTTAAAGATATCAATAAAAAAACTTCAAATGGGATTTTCTCAGTTTTTCAGTTGGAAAATGGTGCTGTGCTTCCATAATTCAAACGACTGTAATTTGACAAACGTTTAATATACAAATTTGACCAAGATATCATTTTAAATCCTTTCAGTGATACCAAAACCTGAATTTTGAATTTTGGGTCACTGTGACTCATTTTGCCAGATATGGGCACATATGATGTGTACAGCTTAATTAACTTTCCAAATGCACTAATATGTCTAATATTTCAGAGAGAATACCAAGGCCTTTTATCATTTTGGTGCAATCATAACAAAAATAATCAGCCTTAATAACTTTACAGAAATGAAGATAAAACAATGTAGGTTAAAAAGAAGTTAACATGATTTTTTTTGTCATTTTGGACCATTTGTATTGGTCTATTTGTGCTGGTCCTGAAATATTCACACCATGACAATGACACCAGGCATTATGAAATTATTTTGATAAGAGCTCAACAATATGCCTGATAGGCTATAAAATTTTACACAGTAGTTCAGTAAGATCATAATTCTTTTACCCTCTTGCTGGGTAAAGAAATCCTCTCTCTCATCTTTCACATCCATGCGGAACGTGGCTGGAAAAAACTCCTCCATCTTCAACCTCCTAAAAAACACATTCCATTCCATTCCAGAGAAAAATAATTTCTTTCTTTCTTATGACGTTTGTATATTTTAATTCTGGGCAGCGATTAAACATTTGGCAAAATTAAATAATTTAAATGCACAATTAAATAATTTATTCAAAAGCAGTGTATTTCTAACCTTTATTTTTAAAGTACTGCTATATGAACAAAAGTGCACTAACATTTAGTTTGCAAAAACTTTAAACAAATAATGAGCTGTTTAACAGCAGTATTCCCTTTAACACAGTCACACAGCTGCAGTTCAAATATTTCTGTAAACCTTAAATATTAATGTAATCAAATATAACATAAAACAAAAGCCCTTTGCCACTGCAGGGTATTCACGTTTTATCTAGTTTGCTACAGAAAAACAAGTTAGCCTCAGAGTCCAGAGCATAGGGGGCAAAACCATTATAACAGCTGCAAACAGGGACTAACTCCATATGAAAGTCTTATGTATCTGTATGCAGTGTTATTAAAGTCTATTAAAGACTGTGCCATATATTACTCTGGCAACTGTTTACACTATTTATATATTACTATGGTAACTGTTTACACTATTTATATATTACTTTAACATTCCATTTGCAGAATGTACACATAAATGTCCAGATTTTAATTTTAGATTTTAATTTTAATTTTAACATAGAATTTACTTATTGTTTTTTTTTTTTTAATTTTGCACAGTCAGTAATAGGAGCGGTTCAGGATACATTTCACTGTGTGTTGTACTTGTATGACTGCATGTGACAAATAAAGTATCTTGAATCTTGTCTCTTTTGGATCAATGGTCCCATTACTTTTGTCCATATTAAATTGACAAAAGTAATGGGACAACATGTACAGCACTCATATTACTTCAGTGAAAGCAACGAACTTTCAAAATTAAAGGATTTTTAAAAAAATGCATTAACACGATAAAACATCAACATTCCCTGCACTAATATTTTTTCGGATCATTAAATGATCTAAACTGTGTTGTGCTTGACCTGAATCCCTGCTTGGGGTTGACCATACTGCTGACCCTGTCGTACTCTCGGAGACTGTTTAGGAGGCCTATCTTTGTAGTCAGAACTTTGTTATTTGGGATCTGGTACACCAGCTGTTCTCCTTCAAAGACAAAAAAACAAAATAATGATGTGACAAAAAATGAGTGTGTATTTAAAGCTTTGGAGTTAAAAACAGCAGAACCATAAAATCACCTGCTCTGAAGCTGTGGTAGGTTTGTAGAGCTTTAAGTTCACACCACTTTAGTTTGTAGTCATCTCGAGTCTGGTCATAAATACGCTGCCATCCTCTGCTCTCACAGTACGGAACTACTCTAAATAACATGAATAAAATACGATGATTGCAGGATTGCTGAACAATAAGGCTTTAGGCCTTCATACACTGAGAGTAATTTATTTGTGGGATTTATTTGGTATTGAATAAATAAATACAATGCTTATGTCAGCCTTTTGCTGGATGTCCCCCAGATGTTTGTTACAAGATCATGTCTGACCCCATAACATATAATCGCATATAACGTATAAACTTGGATACAGATATCCAAGATGTGTGAAAATATATAAATCCCAGTTTATATGTTATATGAGATAAAGTAATGTTTCACTAACTCACATGGAGGCACCGTTTCCACCTCCAAAAAAAAAGAAGGGTCCCGATCCCCGTGGCTCTTCTAGACACTTGTCTCCATCTCTGCCCCTTTGTGAATGCTGCACCTCCACATCGCCTCCCTGCTGCTTTAGCCTTGACCTCCTGATGGAGGCTGTCCAAACATGCAAAAAAGACAATTAAAGGAAGGCTCTTTGTGTAATATGATGCTTGTAGTCCATTTCACTAGACGAGTCGGTCCCAGTCCTGATCCAATAGGACCCCTGCTATGCATAATGTAGTGCTTTCACATGCATAGATCCATGTGATAATACTGCAAACACTAATGTGTTGAGCAGCACCCTTTCAACAATGTGTATAGTCCTGTTTTAAATGTTGGAGGGGTTTAACAGTGTTCCATAGCCACTGAGCTCACACAATTAAACTCTTGCACACTAGGGGTCAATTCGGATCTAAGCCTTAATCATGTATTACATTATTAAGCGCATACACACACACACACACACACACACACACACACACCCATAGTACTAGACCACCTGGGTGTTATTCACAAAGCAGGATTGCTCCTGTTCACCAAATCCCCTCTTCTATTGCCCAATCCTGATTTTTCATTTAGGTTATTTGCTTAACTGAGATATCCTCTGTCCAACTGCCCCCCTGACAGTACACATGTGCTCATTGTGAGTCTCAGGAGACTAATTAACATATGGCCTTGGTAGGCTGCAGTAATTACTAGTGTACAACAACCACAGTTAATGACTGTCCCTCCTCTCTCTCTCTCTCTCTCTCTCTCTCACACGCACACACACACACACACACACATACCTGGTGCAGCTCCATCTGCCTGGGTCACCTGTTCGTCACTCATCCCCAGAGCTTCCCTCCTTCCATGAGTCTTCTTCCTCTTCTGCCGTTTATCTTCAGCTGCACACTTCAGCGTCCCCTCCTTTCCACCCTGCCCCTCATCCATGGCCTCCTCCTTTTCCTCCGTAGCTATAGCATATTTACAGACATGCTCTGCACCCTGCGGCCGTCCTGTAGCAGACTCCCCTCTCCCCTGAGCAGGCTCTCCCCAGCTGGCCAATGACATCACTGCTGCTGACCTAGATTGCAGTGTCATCCGGGCCTGCCCACCCGCGTGAAGGCTGTGAACACGGCAAGCTGCAGAAGTTCACCAGTCTGGTTACTCTTCAGCTAAGTAGTTGCTGTGATTGCCGGTGAATGAAACCAGAGGCATGGTTTCAAGGAAAAAGACTAAACTGACACTGCAGGGGAAATAAATCTAATGTGATTAATAATTAAGACAACACAATTATTTTTTAATCGTTTGTGACATTGTAACCAAAAACTGGCATAAGATTCATAAGATTTATAAAAGAAATATGTTACAGAATGAAAAACAGAAGAAGTACATTTGATAATTGGCCAGTGTAGTCCTGATATGGTAGGGTAAACTGCCTGGAACAATCTTGCCAAAGCATATTCTCAGCTGATGCCTAGTCTCAACAGTAAAGAAAAGATGTTGTTTTTACCTCCATAAAAGAATCAATGAATCTACAACTGGCTGTTGTGGGATCGTAAGCCTGCTTGCTGTTCAGCTGCCAGTTTGCTACTCAGTTTGTGAACAAAAACAAACCGGAGCAGAGTAAACAACTCCCCATTGCCTGGAAACCTGGTGTCATAGTAACAGCTTCTTATTGAGAGCTGAGCCTCAGAACAATGGAAGTGAAAATGAATGATTCCAGACGCTCTCCAGACCGACCTTTGGGTTTAACGTCATTCAATATTAATTGTCACCAGCCTAACATTTTGGCATAGAAGTAATACGAGAACAGAGTGTCAATCATAATGGATCTGTGTGGTGAGGGGTTTCATCCTATTGTGTGTAATTAGGTGTAAAATAACGTTTGCCACAGGGCAACAGGATCCTACAACAAATATAACAAAACACATTCCACCTATGTTTCTCCCACCCTGCCCCTCCTGAAGAAAAGCTCAGTCACAGTGAGCTGGTTATGCTACATGGGGCCTTTGAAACAACTTTAGTGTGGAATATATAGAGTATGTTTAGCTTTGTAATGGAGTAATTCTATAAATGTGTATATAGATATAGAAATATAGAAATTACATATATATATATATATGGAGAGCGAGAGAGAGATATGGATATATATACAGGGTGGGCCATTTATATGGATACACCTTAATAAAATGGGAATGGTTGGTGATATTAACTTCCTGTT
>JBBPDH010022621.1:0-10718 GCA_037974565.1 Clupeocharax schoutedeni
TGACTACTGAGACAGAACACTACACAGAGAGGGCAGAGAGTAGGAGAGAGGGAGGGACAGCGAGAGTGCGGTGGGGGGTAGAGAGAGGGAGGGAGATAAAAAGAGAGAGGGAGAGGGGAGGAGGGAGAAGGGGAGAGATAGAGAGATGTGGGGTGTAAAGAGAGAACTGAATTCAACACAGAATGAGTGAATGAGAGTAACTTACATTATACAGTGAGTCAGCAACTTTTTACTTCACTCTTATTTGTGTTCACTGGTTTGGCAAAAACACTTTATTTGAACATTATTTATATAATTTATAACAATATAGTAACATTCATACTGCTGGACTGAGAGGGGAAGAGAGGGAGTGGAGAGAGAGTTAGAGAGAGAGAGGGATAGAGAGAGAAGTGGGGGCTTAACCCTGACGAGCAGTATCATTTGTGAATGAAAAGCTATGATTGACAATGTTTTATTTTCTACATGAAAGGGACATATTACAGATATGTTGTTTAGAGAGAGAGAGAGAGAGAGAGAGAGAGAGAGAGAGAGAGAGAGAGAGAGATTCAACCCTTCATCGACCTCATCCACTAATCAAAACAAACCACAGTTTGACCACCATTGACTTTTTATTATTTGGGTGGCAGACAAGCATATTAAAATCAGCTGCATGTATAATATCTCCACCCACTGAATAGCCTTACCCCCCCTCACACAAGATATCAACCATAAACATGACAAAATATGAGGGGACCATGTTACTTGTGGGTTAATGGTTGCTAATCTGTTATCTGTTGCATAATAGGTTGCTATCACAATGTAAACCTTCCTAATTGTGACCTGCAACGTTCTACAGGAATCTACAGGAACCATTAAGTTCCCACTAGGACTACTGGATAAATATATACATATTTTAAAGCTGCATGTATGTAAAAGCTTTACCTGAAGACCAGATCCATGAGTCCAGTCAACATGTGGGTTGCTAGGACTTGCTGGCAAATGAAAAAGCCCCTTCATGCAGTGGTGATAAAAGTTCATACAGGTTTGCTTTGATCAAACACTGAGTATCAGACATTCTAATAAGTAAAAAAACGATTCATAATTATAATGTATTTGCTTCTAATGGCACCTCATTGTGATTTAACATCCACTTTCACTCACTGGTTTTCCGATATAACATCAGTGGACTTGGATTAGTGATGCTACTGGATTAGGATTAATGACCCAAAGCTGTGTGTCGCAGAGACACAATGCATGCTGGGTGTCCTGTATCAGGTACACTGACCACGTACCTGGTACAGTGGCCACTTTATCAGAAACACCTACCATACAGCTCTGGAAAATTAAGAGACCACAGCAAAAATGTTCAGTTTCTCAGGTTTTATATTTTATAGGTGCAAGTATTGAACTGAACATCTTTGCCTCTGTTTTTTAAGAACTGCTAACAATATTTCTCCTCTTTTCCAAATTAAAATATTAAAACATCATGTTAAGGAAATGACAGAACATCCGAATAAGAGAAATGATGCAGAACTTGAAGAACTTGAATAATTCAAAGAAAGCAAATATCTTGTTCACTCTTAAACAAAATGGCAATAAGGAGCTTTGAGGATCTTCTAGTAGTGTTTTGTGTGAGAGGAGAGAGTCGATTACAGCAGTGTTTTATACCTTTACTCATTAAATAAGATGTGAGTCAGTTGACCAGTAACTAGTCCCTCGTTATGTAGGAACTGAACAGACATTGGCATGGAATGGTTGTACCACTCATAAAGAAATTTCAGTGGTCTCTTATTTTTTTCCAGAGCTGTATACAATATTTGCACCTTTTGGAGGTTCAGTTACTGACTGCAGACCTTTTACTGCAGCACAAGTGTTAGCGCCTGTCTAGACCATGGGGGTCCAAACTTATCCACAAAGGTCACAACAAGAGGGAGCTCTTCTGATTCCACTGGGTTTTCAGTCTTCAAACATTTGTTAGGGTCCATGTCCACCCTTTGTGGATAAGATTTTATGACCTGCTCTGTAAGCATCACCAAAGATGCTTTTTATGCTTTGCAGTTTAGATTTCCCTTTGGGACTTCAGCTCATTTTTTTTCAGATCATTTTTGTTTTTTTTTGTTTGTTTTTTTCCCTTTTATTATCTCCCCTTACTCAGGATACCAGCACTTGATCACACAGCCACACAATAACTTGTGCAAGATCCTGATGCTACTTTGTTGTGCGATTTCTTAATGGGTTGAAATTATTATCATTATGTACATTATTACCTTATTATTATGTACCATGTGAATTATCACTATGTCAATATTACTGATCTACTGATATTACTGATCTACTGATATTACTGATCTACTGATATTACTGATCTACTGATCATTAAGAAATATTCCCGTTAACAGTAAAATAGTAAGACCTTTGATATCATGTAGAGTTGACATTTGTCTCCTAAAATCTTATACTAAATTTCTTTCAGTCCAGGAAGAGAAAATGTTCCACTCCCCTTAGAATGTTAGACACACTAAGCACACCATGTTAGTGATGGGCGATATCATGGTATTTTATTGTTATTGTAATAAAGATCCTCAGAGATTTTGCATTGAATCATAAAAATAAAAAATCACAAAAACCAAACAAAAGTAGTGGTTGCTTTAAAAATAAAAAAATCAGGGGCCCACTGGTTATAAGTCATGGACCACTGGACCATTCAAGTTAGATCTCAGTCTAGAACACATTTGCATTGCATTCCTAAAACACATTTCACCAGTTTTTCAATAATATTAATGTTACATCTTCTACTCTTCTTAATCTAACTTAATTTTACTTCTTACTTTTACCAGGTGAGATTGTAAATATTCCTTATGGTCACTAGAGGGCAGCATACAGCTGTGTTGAAATTCATGCCATCGTCCTCAAACAGTGGAGAACTGAAGATTCCACTGGATCCATTCATGATTACCAACAAAGCACCAGTTTCATAAACCCTGCCAACCCTATCATCAAGCAGACAAACTACCAGGCTGCAGCGTTCTTACTTAATTATCGAGTCAAATTAACAGAGAATAAATGTGCATATCTAGCGAGTTCCAAATCCTCAAAGTGCCTGGCTTTAAGAATTTAAATGAGAGATCGTGTGAGGGAGGCAGACAGGGGTTAATAATAAGAACATCTGCAAACTTGGATTAGTTTTTTTGAGGAGGTCTGACACGTCTTTGCATACATAGTTGATTCGACTTTGTTTGAGTTTAATTAAGTCCAAGGGCACTCTGCAGTGCTGCTCACGATGCTGAGAGTGTGTAGGGAAGTGTGTGGAAACTGATAGAGACTAACAGAACTTCATTAGAAGATATGAAATCCAAGTTGATGTTTATTTTATGTTTGTTTAATAGCTTGCTAAGCCACAAAGTTTGCCGCACCTATTCATCCATACTTGATCCATCCATCCAAACGTCATCTTGTACAGCTCATTAAATAATGAGCTTAGCCGCTCAAGGTAATTTGCTCGTTTTAACAAATTAACTGAGTTGATGGGGACTGGGCGGGTGCCAGCGCTTTGTTTACAGTCATAAATGCATCCATTAGGCCTTGGGAATTTGTGGGTTTTGGGCACTTAGTGTCCTTATTCATTTCAAGCATTTCCCTCTGTGGTCCTCTGAGGCTCCTTACCAAAACAAAAGGTGCTAAGATGTTAAATGTGCAGACTATAAGCCTAGAACTGGAGGCTGAATGTCTGGCGAGCTTTCTGAAGTGATATAGAGAGCGAGAGGCCAGAAGTGGCTTAGCAGAACACCTACTACATCTAAATCACTGCGTCTCTGTCTCAGTGTATTGGCTCTTTGCATTTAATATGGATTTAAGGACTTCCTGAGACTCTACTGGGCTTTGGAATAAAAAGCAATGGATATAAATTTTCTTGGCCAGTGAATCAGTTTTAGTTAATATAAGAAAGCTGCTGCAGAGATAGGGAAGTGGAACCTTGTTTTTCCAAGTTATGTGACGTCAGCACCGGCAGAGAATTGTGGAATTCACAAGTGCAGGCTATATTAGACCCTATGACTGGATATTGTGAAATGTCATGGGATTGGATCTGCTTGTCTTCGCCATATTGGGGGTCTGGTTCATTAGGCTTGTTGCACTAGCAGGCTCATCTCTTGCTGTCACGGCTATTAATAAGATATCACGGCCGGTAGTCACGCCTCTCCGAACACCATGGTTATGAATTCTAATGAATTCAATCTTGCAACGAAACTCTCTGAAAGTCAAGCACTAAATGTCACACGGGAAATTTTTAATTGAAGACTTTGTAGATCAGCTGGGCTTCTTTAGGCTCTAAAGATGCCGCTCACGTCTGAAACAACATTATTATATCTCCATTCCTCAACACTGCATTAAAATCAAATTTCCAAAGTTTCCACTTACCCTAATAAACAGAACAATTAGGGTCTTCACCCTCATTATTTCTGTGCATGCATTGTCCAGACTTTTCTCAAGTATCATTCTTCATTAAAGAGGAGCAGACTAGTGGACTTGTTGATGTGGTTTAGGGTACTGACTTACTCTGAGCTACGAAAATGAGATAAACATCAATGTTCAGCCCTTCCAGACAACACCATGGCTGGTATTCAGAAAGTGGGCATAAAAGGATTAACCTTAAAGCAGATTCTTCCATAGTTGTTACAAAAATAGAGTCTACATCAGCCGTTCCACTCCTAAAGTGTTATATGAATACAGACCCAGTTGTTTAACGTGGCCCTAAACAAGTTAATTCGAACCCTGCCACACAACAGTGGATCAGGATCAAGATCACAGGTCTTGAACAGGTACTGACCAACTTTCTCATGGGTCACATTTTTGGTATCAATATCATCACACAGGTTTTGGTATCAATACCATGACTTTCCTCTGTAGGAAACAAATTGTACACATAAATCAGCAAAATAAGACCTTGTAGACCCACAGTATTTTCCTACCTGTGTGTTGACCCAGACATGTCGAGTGTTAGAAGGCCTTGAGCTAATATAGTGCAATGTGGACGCTGCCTTCTTACAGCAAGAATGTCTTGAGTGAGATTCCTGGCAGGGGTAGCCCGGGACCTTTCTGTGTGTGGGTTTCATCATTTACTCTAACAGTCAAGTGCATTGGAAGCACAGGGTAAAAGAAAACTGTATTTCATGGAAGTGGTCAAACCTCACAGTGTTCTACAGAGGCACCATATAGAGCATCCTGAGCTGCTGCATCTCTGTTTGGCACACCAGTGCCAGGGCTGCAGAGCAAAAGAGCCTGCAGCGTATAGTTAAAACAGCTGGTAACTTCATCGGGGCGTATTTCCTTCACTACAGGACGTCTTCCATTAGGCCCTGCATCAGAAAGGCCTCCTGCATTGTGCATTACTTCTCACACCCTTCACACTGTTCCCATCAGGCCGACACTATTGCAGAATTAAATCAGTGAGACTGTGTGTGAATTTCCTCCCACAAGCCATCAGACTCTGCTAATCATATGCACACATAAAACACACAGTTACATTCCAGCATGTCTTCCACAAGTCTGCTAATGCAAGATGTGCACAACTTTGGGATATAAAAAAACTACTTTTGTACTAAATTGCCCTTGTAGTTTAAAGTCTTATAGTTTATTTATATAAGTGTGTTCTGTGTGTCATTTTGTAATCTGTAAAATATGGAGCCAGGCCATCTCCTCTCACTGTATACATATATGCCGGAGATAACAAAGTTAACTTTGATTTTGAATTGTTTGCCCTGTGATGGATTGGCAACATGTCCAGGGTGCTTCTGACTTTTGGCCTGTGACCACTGGAATAGACTCTAGCACCCCCCACAACCCAAGTTAAGGGTTCAGATAATGGATGGATAGTGAGATTTCATTTTGCAGACACTTTTATCCGACGTACATCAGTGCTCAAGCGGTCCACATCTGTTCTTCAAACCTGAAAAGATGCACGTAAACCAACATCCACTATTCAGCCTAAACAGATCATGTCATAGAAACACCCTATATTATTAAATATAGGGAAAAAGATAGTAATAACAAGAGACTTGGTTAGTCATCAAGGTGCTCCTTGATGAGGTGGATCTTTAGATGACAGCGAGGGACTCCACAGATCCCATCAGAAGGGGGAGTTTTTCCGAGACGGAAAAGAGTCTTCCTCTTCTTTGCACTGAAAGATAATTTATACTGTTTCTATTGGTCCATTCATCATGAACTGTGTAAACAACATGAAAAGATAGAACTGAAGCAACATGCTGGTATGCAAATATTTCAGATATGCTAATCTACGGAGATTTACATACACAGCAAAGAGATTTGAAACTTCTGTTTGCAAAATGGCGCAATTAGGACTTAAACTTTGAAATGCTTTGTATGGGTCAAAGCTTGACAGCTAGAAGCCTCTTTGGTATGAGGAGCTGTTTGGGAAGGCTTATCCTGAGCCAATGATGCTGAGAGACTGCCAGGACATGTAGGAGGCTTTACACTTGTGAGCGACGCGAGCAAATGATGCACGTTCCAGCCTGCGTGTAGAAATGCTTCGATAGGCCCCCTTGAAGCGACACGGGAGCAACAAGAACTTAGGCAGTCAAAACATTTGTCATGAAACTGCTGTGCTCTGCGGTCTTGTTGAAGAACATTTCTTAATATGCTTGTGGTTGCAAGATTACATTCCGGATGCAAATCCTCACCTCTGCGCGCAAGCTGAGATAAGAATCCTTCAGAGAGAGAGAGCCGGGTACACACACCTAATGGGGCATGGAGAGAGCAGAAGAGGAATAAAGGGGGAAGAAACAAGAAATCCGTACTTTAGATGGTCTTAGGAGAAGTAGTTTCTATCAGCATTTTAGTTTTTTTCTGGAATAGAAATCAAATGGAAAAATCAAATGGAAATAAAAGTATAAAATCCACAACTCTAGACAAAAGTTTGGATAAAATTTATAGTTAAAGGAGAATTCCACAGAGGGGGAGGAGGAGGTGTGGCGATGGTGTGGGTCACTTCGCCGAACTCTGATTAGGGAGGATGGGGGTCTGGGGTTTGTGGTTTGTGCGGTTGGGGGGTGTTGGGGGGAGGGGGAGGTGTGGGCGACAGTGTGGTTCGGTTTGCCGAACGCTGGGGGAGGGGGTTGTTGCGAGGCAACAGGATAACAGAGAAGCACCCAACATTGATGGCGGTGTTCAATGGGCAGCCTAGATTCTGCATGAGAAATCGGAGGTGTGAGCGTGTGAAGACAGTCAGATGTGTGTGTCTCACGGTCATTGCGTGAGACTTGAGAGCCCTTTTTAAACTCTCCAGACTCCTGCATCGCTGTAAACAGTTTGGAATATAAATCTCTTTAAAATTTCATGCCAAACCACCTTGAATAGCTTTGTTTCCATCTTAATGACTTAATAATGTGGAATTATACTAGTCATTATATCTAATTATTGTTAAAAAAAAGATGGAATTCTATTCTATCTTTCATGTTATGTGCCAATTTCTCAAAAACAAAGGAAAATTATTGGTAAAAAATTTCAACTCATATTTGCTCTGGTGTCCATTTAGAGCATAGGTCACAAGAACAGTATCATGACCAGGGTGGACAGGGTGGACAATGTGGACAGTTGAAAAAAAAAAAGCAAAATTCCCAAATCACCTCGACTGGGCCTGAAAAAAAGCTATTAGTCAAATACCACCCCCACTCTATAAGCCCATTGTAACTTATCCACATATCGGTTCCTACCAAGCCCATAACCATAATGAGAGAACATTATATTTCCTCCCCAGCTTTGACCCTGCCCAACACCTAGCTGAGGAATCATTATCAGAGGCTTATCATGCACTGGCAGAGGTATTCATTAAAGCCATGAGCGTCGAATAGAAAGCCTGCCAGGCGAGACCAAGTATTTTGACAGATTTAATGAGTCTACTGGCTAACCATGAGATGAGGGAGCGCAGGGTTCCTTCTATACTCTGGATCCATTCACGTACCCACACTCACTCATTTTAATGGGAAGTTAAACTGGAATGACAGCCAGTGGGCGCCACAGTAAGCTCTGTGTTATATATCCTATCTCCTTTCAATGTTGGCTCAGCATTGGACATACGGTCAACAAGCACAACCCTCTTCCCTTTTGGCACAAATCAAAACTAGAAAGTCCAAAAAGTTGTGAGGTATAGCTTGGTTCTTCATGTTCAGCTTATCAACAGGACAGCTGAAACCTTTACTGGTGTTTTTTTTATAAACAGGTTTAAATAAACATCAAAGCGATGAGGCTCCAGCATTCCTCTGCAGAGTTATGACCCATTTACAAAGATCTGGTCATATATATATGTTCTTGGCCTCATGTGGTTCTTCTTGCTCAAAGAAAGATTTGCATTATTTTGAAGAGTTTGGTTCTGTAAAGCTTATTCAAAACCACAAGCTTACTATATGCAGTGGTGTCATAGTTCATAATACCCTTAAAGCAACAAACCGCAAGAGCGTGACAAGTCAAGTCAAATTTATATGCATAGCACTCTTCACTACAGGCTTTGACACAAAGCAGCATTACCGAAATCCTGGTCCATGCCCTGTGTAAGCAAGACACAGGAGACAGGGACGAGAAAAAAACTCTCTAAGAGCAAGAGGAAGAAACTGTCAAAAGCCAAGACACAAAGAGATCAGTCCTTCTCAGGACAACACTGGATAACAAGACAGTAGCACACAAATCAATGACTTAAATAATGACTTATGGACATACAGCAATTAGCCTTTAGTATGCGTGCAAAAGATGCTACATTTTGTTCATTTGGCCAAAAAGCTCCTTATATGAAAGTTCCTCTGGTTTGTGATTATGCCTGCGGTGTCAGATGTCATGCTGAGCTTTGCTTGGTGTCTTCCTGTCACATAGAACCAAAGTTATTGTAATTTAAAAATATGTAATAATACTAACGACTACTGGGGTTTTAAAAATTTAGTCACATGCAAATAACAATAAATAACAAAAATGAACATATTTCTTTTATTTTAGGTTTTAGAAAGAAAGTGGAAAAACGAAACATCTTTGGACCAGGGGCAACTTTCAGGATAGACTCCGCCCACAACTGGGTGGGGAAAAGCCACAGACAGAGGGGGTCCGGAGAGCGGCTGAGTGGAAAGTTGTCTAATGTTATTTTGTCATGTGAAGTGTCATGCCGTATGATGTCATTAATTGTCTAACCTGGCAGTAAAGACATGTTAGATTTACTGGAAGAGAAATGTTTGATATCATGATATCACATGAATCAATAATAATTACATGGTACCAATAATAAATACATGAAAATGGACTTAATAAATAAATGGAAATGTATAGAATTATGTATAAATGAATATAACCTGTCGTAACAGTTACTGTATGTCAGTATTAATGTAACAGGATTCAAGTTAAGTGTCAGTATTGTGAACAATTCCTTGTGTGCAATGTTTCTAACAGGAGTTAACCTAAAGGCCGAATAACTGTTGTTTCCTCCTCTTAGCCTGAAGAGCGTGAGTTAGCTCCAGGCTCTGTGGCAGGTTAGCCCATGGTGAGCCAAACAGACAGAGATGGATCTCAGGGGCAATTATGGATGACACTCAGACGAGCTGCTCGCTTGGCATCAAAGCTGAACCCCCGCTGGACAAGGGTATGCAGAGGATAGCACTTCCTTTTCAATAGAGTTTCCTCTTTCCTGCTCCCAGCTTCACCATTATTAGAGCCTCCCACATGGAGGGCTGAGTTTAACAGTGAAGAACAAAATACAGGGAGTTTGTGGGTTCATATTCAAACATTTCAGGTTAGCCTTTGTTGCCAGTTCCAAGAGTTTAGGTCTGTCAAATAACTAAAGCTAACACATTATTTTGTGCATTATATTGCAGCTATTTTTTCTGTTGAAAATAACACGTTAAAAACATGTTTATTATGTGAATGCGGGGTTTACATGAACATGAACATGAACATCACCTGATTTATTGTACACAGAGTATCTATCTTCCACAACTGGTATCTAGTAAGAGCAACAGTGGCTGCATGAGCCAACCAGTCTGTATTTCACACACACACACACACACACACACACACACACACACACACACACACATTAGCCTTTTGCTTTCCTTCTCATGTGTGGATGCTCATTACATGTTGACATAAAGAAGCTTTTTCTTTGACAGTTTTCTGCCTGCTGATTTACTTGCATGTCTCCTGTGATGACTAAAATCAGAGCAAAATTCAGTGTCTGAGCAGCTGGGCTTCAGCCTGAAAAGTATCAATGGTTCAGAAGGTAATCTATAGTGTTAACCACATGTGGTCCAGATCTGTGCTTGGCAGCACAACAAAAACTTGTCATTTGTGTTGATGCTCAAGGTGTCAGTCGTAATGCTGAGCTTTGTTTGGTGTTCCTGTGTCATGTAGAACCAAAGTTAGTGCAAGTTAAAAACATGTGATAATAATAAACACTATTGGGATTTTAAAAATGACATCACAGGCAAATGAACATATAGAACAAAAATTAACACATTTTCTGAGAAACTAAAGAAAAGATCTTTTAACCTGGGAGAACTTTCAACGGCCACAGGTGGGTGTGGAAAACCCGCAAAGGGAGGGGCACCGAAGAATGGCTGAGTGGCGGTGCCGAGAGGAAGAGCAGCAAACAGTGAACATGTAGGAGAAAAACATCGGTTCTAGACTGTTTTACACCAGTTATATTTACTGAATCAGAGTTTACTGATACACTCTGAGTTCTGAGAGTAAAC
>JBBPDH010022659.1:0-10716 GCA_037974565.1 Clupeocharax schoutedeni
AATTTTAATGTAGATTTTACTTATTGTTTTAATGTTTGCACAGTCAGTAATAGGAGCAGTTCAGGATACATTTCACTATGTGTTGTACTCGTATGACTGCATGTGACAAATAAAGTATCTTGATCTTGATCTTGATCTTGATGCTAAATTAATTGTTGTCCATCCAGAGACGTAGGTTTTGCCGTTTCATTTTGACAGTGACAGGGACACAAAACTGGTCTCTTTACTCCAGTCATAGTACATTCACTTACATATTTCATACATTAACAGCAAAAGTACATGTACATAGGGAACCTACTGGCTAGAACATTCGTTTACCTAATCTGTGGTGAAGAACAGTAAGCACAGAACACAAAAATTCTTTATTTTAATTGGAACCTTGAAGAACAAATTTTGCGGCCAGGACTATTATCTTTTCAAACCAGTTAAATACCTTTTACAAGGACAGGGTATAGTGGTACTTTTTGAGTCTCTTACTGAATCAACACTTTGTTTCATATTTTTGAACACAGTATTAGGCCATGTCCACACGTACGCGGGTATTTCCGAAAACTGAGCTTTCATTACCTGTTTCTGGTAGGCAAACAATAGCGCAAAAAGTAAACCACCAACAACTGATCCGACCAGGGCCTATTCCATGAAACAGGATTAAGGGAAAGCCAGACTTTCCCTTAATCCTGTTTCACGGAATACCCCCCAGGTCTCGTCCAAAACCAGCGCCAACGTTGGCAGCGGGCGCAGGGCAGAGACAGTGTCTGTGTTGAATGAAATAGCATCCGAAGCTGAAGCTGTCTCTGACGTCTATGCCCTTCATACTGGATGGACAGTAACTCTGTGCATGAGTATAAACATACCAACATTTCTAACGCGGTTGCGAGCCGCAGTATTTTGTACATGTCAGGCATTTTAGATGACAACCAAGGCGCATACGATGTCGTTATATGAGTGGTGCACGGTCCATGTTTCAAAATGTTCGTTATTTTAGTTCCGTACAAAAAGGGCACACCATATCTTGTCAAATGTTACTTTTATTTGCTAAAAATATATGTTATTTCCATAGTAAGAGTTTGTGAAATATGCTACATGAATAATCACTAATTAGAAAACAAACCTGTGTCTGAATGTGTGGAAAATCGGAACCTTTATCAGTCCTCACTGGTCTGATGTCAAGCAGCGTTTTTCTGAATTCTTCTACAGTAAGCTTTCGTAGACGGTTTCTTTGTTCTCTCGAGAGCACCAAAAATATTATACAGTTATAATTTATGGAAATTTAACTGAATTACTTTAATATTTAAAGTGATTATTTAAAGTGTGATACAGGAACACATCACAGCACACAGTGTGAACAGCACGAAATTCAACTTCTGCATTTAACCCATTCACCAAGTGAAGCAGTGGGCAGCCAGGAACACGGCACCCGGGGAGCAGTGTGTGGGGACAGTACCTTTCTCAGGGTACCTCAGAGGTGCCTGTTCTTAGGAATCTAACCCACGACTTTCTGCCCTAACCACTAGGCTACCGGTTTGCTACATACATTTTAAATTATATTTTTACTAAGATTTAGCATTGATATGTTTGAAAATGTATATATAGTAATACCCAGTTTTACATGGATCAGGAGTCGCAGATTCAGTCACTGACAGGTTTATTTTGAGAACCGAACTCAATTTTACACGTAAATCCCCACAGTAACGCGTAAACTGCAAATATCCTCCGCATTTTTTGCTTTTTTTGTGGCAATAGTATTTTTCCTGGATTTTTTCACACAAGGGGATTCACAAGGGGCAGGTTCCACAAACTGTTTTAAGTTCGGTTCTAAGAAAGAAACCCTGAATAACTGAGTCTGCAAACTCTGAATGTACACTGTAGACTGTACACACACACACACACACACTCAAGGCATAAGGAGGTCTCATATTGAACGATTATCTGTGGTGGTGTAATTGCTGTGCATGGTAAATCTAGAAAGATGATCAGTGATATTAATGCAGGTTTATCTGAGCTGAGACAGTGGGAACGATCCCAGATTTACCCAGTATACCCAGATACTTCTTTATCCTCCATTGTATGGCAGGTACAGCATTTGTATTGCCACTCTCAGTGCTAATTACTCCAGTGTTAACCATGTACTGACTGATTACATGAAGGAGAACACTGGATTCATTCTAATTTTGAAAAATAAAAAGTTTCTTATCGTTCATTCCCAGTCTATATAGTCTATGTGTGGAAGGAGATGCACAACCCATTTTAAATTCACTCTTTTTGAGATGTCTTGAAATCAGCTTTGTTTGCGTAAATCCACCTTTTCCACCTACATCTGTTTAGCCTTGCCTGTTCATGCATTTTATGAGAAATCAATTGTTTGATTGAGGCACAGTAGAGTGCCACCAGTCAGATCAGAGCCCGGTCAGGGATCAGCTTTAAAGACACAGTAACAGAAACAGCCTGTTTAATTCTAAGAAACAAAAGCAATATCCAGAAACTGGTTGCCTTTTAATCACAGTATTATGTTTTTTATTTGTCATACAGAAATAAAAATCATAGTGAGATAAGGCCATTACTGCAGTGTGAGATCTCTGTGTAGGATCTTTCTATTAGTATCTTTACCCGTAAAGAAAATGGAGAAATTCTCCTTTTACTTAGTGTCTCAGGCAAAGCTACTTTGAAGCACCACACTGTGAGAAAGAAAAAAGGGAAGGACGAGGGGGAAAGGTGAGGGAAGGCGGAAATAGAGTGGGGAGTAAAGGGGATTGAGGATTATAGTGAGAGAAAGAGATTGAAATTGACAATGAAAGAGAGAGAAACCTAAACAGAGAAAAGGGGGGTCGTGTAGAGGATTAGCCATATGCCACTCCATACAGTACATTCGGTCTCATGAGAATATATAAATGTGTGTGTGTGTGTGTGTGTGTGTGTGTGTGTGTGTGTGTGTGTGTGTGTGCGTGTGTGTGTCTGAGAGAGAGAGAGAGAGAGAGAGTATGTGTGTATATTACTGTTAAGATAATCTGGCCTGCACAGATCTGTAACCCATTTTAAACACTTTTATGATTCAACATCAGCACTTATAAAGCTCTTTTAACTGTATAGGATTAAATTCTCACATACACTCACATAAATTCTCACACACACTCAGTTGTAATAGCTGCATGGGGGTCACTTAATATTAATGCCCATGGTTTTGGAATCGATGCTCATTTGGGTGTGAATTTTTGTGTCCACATACTTTTGGCCATCTAGTGTAAATCATTCAAGGCATTTATTATTTTTCGTTTCGAATTCTAGACTCATGTTTGTGTCTTTGAGTGCACAAAAGTAATGGTATCTTAATTCCATCTGTCCAGTTGCTCTGACAGCTGGGAACATCACGCAGATATCTGTGTCACTACTCACCAACGAACACCTATCCATCTGCCCCACACACATACCTCGAGTCTGCCCTAATACACGCTGTCTGATCTCTGGAGCATTCCACTGTTAAATCGCAAATGGTGATTACGTTTTCTGGGTCACCCCAAACACACACACACACACACACACACACACACACACACATAGAGTGTGATAAAAAACAATCTGTTACATTATATTGTGTAAGGATCCACCAGTATCACTTTTCCCTGTAGATGCCTATATATCTGTATATTTTTTTTACATTTCATTTTAGTGTCACTAACAAAACATGTTAAGCTTAAATGACCTAAATGTGGTCAGAGTTTTATTTGTTATTACAATAGATCAGTGAAATAAGAGAGAAAGAGAGAGAGAGAGAGAGATGTGCGTGGCTGAATGCTTGCCCGGTGAGAGAAAGAGAGACGGTGCATGGTAGAATTTATATTTGGATTACTGTTTATGTTTTTAGTAACTTAAATAGTTTTAATAATTTAGAACTAAAATTAGTATAAAAAAAACATTGCAACGAAAAAAAGCAAAAAAACTGAGAATCTGGCAGCAGTTTCCACGCTGTTCTGGAGATTTCCGCATAATACGATCACTTCCGTTCTCAAAAAAAAATCTGCATGTGACTGATCTGCGTAAAACTGGGGGATTACTGTACTTGTTTAATCTAGTTGTAGGAAAAAATGTTAAACCTAGTATTATTAGTTTAGTTTACAGGACAATTAGGTTGAAGAGGTATGAGTGACATTTTTCTGTTTATAAAGCATCAGTCTGAGTCTTCACTATAAAAGGTCTTGATGGTCATCATGCCTCATCTGCGGTTATATAACAATTTCTGAAGAGTTTAGACGTGATCAATCTACTGCCAGGCACTGCACAAATGAGAGAAGTCCACACCATTGTAAATCTTCCCAGGAGTGGCAGTTCAACAAAAATCACTGCAAAAGCAAAGTGTATATGATTCTTAGGGTGTACTTACACTAGGCAGTTTGAACTGTGCCCGAGTGCGTTTGACCACCAAAGCGCGGTTCGTTTGACTAGTGTGAGTGCTCTGTGCCTGGGCGCGGTTCGTTTAGCCTTCCCTGGCCTGCTTGGAAGAGGTGGGCCAGAGCACGGTTCAGTTGGACTCGGGCGCGGTTCGCATGTAGTGTGAGCGCTAACCGCACTGGAGCACAGATCAGGACACGTGACACCACGTTTTTGCGACGCTCCAAAATAATTTTTCACGCCACAAAAGCGATAGACCTGTTTAGTAACATGCTGTGAGGGGGCTGTGGACCACCGCAGACCAAACGACTCAAAATTAATATCAAAAAAGTAACCAGAGCGCCGCTCTTCCTGTTTATCCTGAAACCATAGCACCATAGTGACGTAAGCGTGCTCCGGCACGAATGCTGAAACCCAGTGTGACTGCGGGCCAGAGGGGGAGTCGGGAGGGGGGACTATCGTACTCGGGCCGGGTTCAGGGCAACCATGCCTAGTGTGAGTACACCCTCAGAGTCTGCAGCATAACATCTAAAGATTTGCTGACCTCTCTTACACTGGCAAAACTCAGTGTTCATGAGTCAAAATCTGAACAAAATCAGCGTATATGGAATTCTAGCAGAGAAGAAGCCACTAATCTCCCAGAACGAGTCACTATTCTCTCTCTGTTTCTAAAGAGTGTTCTGTGGACAACAGCCCTAAACACACCAGTCAGTGGGAGAAGCAGATGAAAATAATGCATTTTTAAATGGCCAAAACAGCAGACCTTTATCAAAAAGAAATGCTGTGGTAGGACCTGAGACGTAAAGTTTGTCCACAAACATTATTGAGATGAGGCAGTTCTTCAAGGAGAAATTGATCAAACTTCAAAATTCAAGTCTTTGCTTCTCAGAGACATTCAATATTGCTTTATTTTGTGAATGAAAATCTTTGGTGGCAATCCGCTTATATACCCTCCACTATACAGTGACAATTTTTTTACTAAACAGCCTATGAATTCAGATGATCCAGTGATATTCTGAGACAAATGTGTGCAGAACCACATGTATTTGGTATTTTTACTTAGGCCACAATAGTAGCAACAGATAACTTGAGAGGTGTATTAGAAAGGTCGTCCACTTCCTGGCCACATCATGAGATCCACTTAACTCACAGGCCCATAGTGGCACTACTAGGATGAGAGTGATCCCTCACTTAAAATATCCAGCCAATAGTGACTCTAATTGGAAGCTGATCTTTAATGAGGTGCTAAAATAGAGCTAATACACATTGTGCAACAGATGCGCTACAGTGTCTGATTGAACACCAGAAAGAATGAGTCATGACTGTACACAAACTAGATTACAGTGTTTAAAAGCATAGAGCTTAATGGGTTTTAAATCATCTCTGAAATCCGAAGGTTGTGGGTTCGAATCGCAACTGCTAGTGTCATCACTGAGGTACAGTCCCCACACACTGCTCCCTAGGCGCCCCTTGTTTGTGGCAGCCCCCTGCTTCACTTGAATGGGTTAAACACAGAAAGAAACGTTCACACTAACTGTAAGAGGTCACTTTACTTTACTTGACAATCACTTAGACTGTATAGCATCTTGCAATGTCTTTCATCCAGTGTATCCAGGTGCAGCAGTACAGTATCATGGAACCTGCTGCATTAGTTATATTACCATCTCTAATAGGTATATATAGTACCTCAAGAGAGCATTAAGAAAATGTCTACCCATGATCCTGTTGTCCTAATAAAAGGTTACAGGGTTTACTGGGTTATTTAAAAAAATACAGTACATATGGATTACCAGATAAGCAGCTTGTCATTTGTGTTGTGGCTGCATATGTAGGTCATGTTAGGTCATGTGTGACTAAGTGTATGTTTTAAATATAGTGTGACTCATTTAAGTCTGTTACCTGTAACTCAGATGGGTTTAGCCTGAGACAAGAAATCATGTGACATAACACAACAACAATAACACACACATAACCTCTTGGATAACTGTGTGTGGTGTGTGAGAATCTGGGCCCTTTAGGGACCTTTATGAAGGTATTTCAGAGTTTCTCTAAATACTGAATATTCTTGTGTGTCTACTATTTTTTATGAAAATGTCATGACTTTACGTCTCTGTTAACTACAATGTGATTATAAAGGGCAGCTGTGCTCTAACCCTGGATCATTACAGAATGCAACACAGAGAGCTTTAACTATTCTAATAGACATTTACTACTTTCAAATAAACAAGGACTGGGGGCCATTACACCGTTTTGTTATTATCAGTGGATTTTGTTGACCAAGTGCATCTGGACATTTGCCAAAGGACTAATTGCTCTCTAATGTGAGACAAATCAGCTGTTTCAGCATCCAGTGGAGTGAGATATCAAGTCTATTTGCAAATGGAAATGAGATGATGTGAAGACAGTTTTACACTTTATAATTGTTGTTTGGCCTCTTCCAGTGGAGTTGGCCCTCAGAGCCTTGGATACACTGATGAAGGCATATCAACACTTGGACAGCACGAAACTTTCTCTACAAAGACTCTTTTTCATTTGTAATACAAATTATATTGTCTAGCCTAGTCTGTTGCAATAATAGCTTTTACTCAAGAACTTGTGAGGTACTGCTGACTGGTTCTGTTAAGGGATGTAACAAAATGCATTTTCCAACAAGCGGCAATGTGTTGTGTAGAACAACACCGAAAATTGTGAAATTTGGTGTTAATGCAGAGTCTATCATTTTAAACCAGCTCCAGTCAACAGCCCAGTCCAGCACATTCATTCCATGCATCAAAAATCGCCAACTTCCAGCTCTAGTTTGCACAAATAATATTCATTTCATTACTTTCATGGGTTGAAAACTGGACAGAACGAGAGAAGAACTGTACACTTTACCAAAATTTATATAAAATGTTTGTATGTGTGATTATGAATATCGTCGCTGTCGGGCGGAAACCTCGTATGTCCAAAACAGCTATTTTTCAGGAAACTAAAAAAAAATTATTTAAATTCTAAATAAATGAATACTGTGTCATCAAACAGCCCAAGCTATTTTCAACACTTTTCATTGGTTAATACTTTCTAAATTTTACAGACCCACTTGGAGACTGACCAATAGTATCGAATTATGAAAAAAAACAACAAAGACCAAAAGTGGAGTTACGAGGTTTCCGCCCGACAGCGACGATATAAATGTATAGACACAAACACAGTCATCATTTTTCTTCATTCAAATTTAATTCTAAATATTGTGAGAACTGAAATATCTATCAAACCCAATCAAGAGTTTACTGTATCATTACACCCCAAGTTCTGCCTCACAAACATCATTCCAACTACTCAGTCCAGAGGTACTGGAAGCAGCTCCATTACCTCAGAAACCGGTGCTTCACAGCCCAGTGCTGGGTGACTTTATAGTTGCATTCTTTCAGAAATGTTTTCTGCAATCTGGTGCAATATATTATTACACCAACATAGATTTCAATGACATTGCATTTAAATACATAGATTTTAATGTGGAGTTGGAACTCCCTCTGCAGCGATAACAGCTGGAAATAGAAAAGGTTATTTCCCATTCTACGTCCAAAAAGGCTGGAAGCATGGCATTGTCCGATATATCATTAGGATTGTCCTTCACTGGAAGCAAGGGACCTAGACCAAACCTTGAAAAACAAGTGTGTCCCAATACTTTTGTCCATATGATGTATTTTTAATGCGATGTAGCATCTGTCATATTTTCATATGCAACTGTCTTAGCTGGGCTGTTTCTCACATGGAGAGCAGGCTGAGCAGACGGGCAGAAACATATGGTAGAGTTCGTAGTAATCACTGATTTCCTGCGTAATCACTGTAATGCTGCCTGCAGGTATTAGCATCCTAGCAGGTACCAAATTATGTATTGTAGTTATCGGAATGATTGGTTTAGACTGAATAACTGGTGACTTACTGAATTATGAGTTATGAAATCTTTTTCATCAACTTGATGATCTATTAGCAGTTTTTCCAGGTTGCCCGAAGGTGTGTGAACATTAGAAGAGAATATTGGTGGATGATTTTGCCACTGGTAGTTTTAGAGACTAAGCTTAGTCATGGATTCTTTTTTCAGAATTAAGAATACTCCCCCATTGATCGACAAATTTCCCGTGAAAGAACAGACATACTGACAAGCCTTATAACAAATCAGCTTATTTATTAAATATAGGGGAACAAGTATATCTGTATCACTGCTTACTAACAAACACCTGTGCACACACACACACACACACACACACACAATGACATCATCACACACGCAGCAGAGGAACACAATCATCCAATACTGAGCAACTTTTATTAAAGTTCTCTGTAACATTAACAATCAACATGACAATTAAAGAAAACAAAACAAAGGCTGATACCTTGAATATTTTGGTAAATTTAAGTGAACAACAGAAAGTGGGAACAGTTAAAGCCACTCAGCGTCCTTTAGACTGGAGACTTCCTGCAGTGCTAGAGTCAGTCATGTTAGCTAGCGGATGCCGTTTCAGATGTAGAAGGCTCGAACATTTGCTGTACTTTGACACAGACTTGCAGGATGTGCAGGTCACTGTGCTGTTTGTGTGTCTAGAGTGAAGTATTTCCACACAAGCAACGCATGTCTATGGAAGCCTGTTTCCGCCAGCCTGATTTAAAATATAAGTCAAAATGAGGACTTCATTAACTCAAAATAATGACATAGTATCTCAAAAAATTGTCGTAATATGTCAAAAATGTTTATTTAACATTTCAAAATTTCCACTTAATACCTCAAAATAATGACTTGACTAAAAATGTTGACGGAGTGAGTCATTATTTTGAGATAACTTCTAAATTAAAAAAATTCTAAATAATATTTTAAGAATCTGGTGGAAACGGCCTTCCTTACGTGTCAGCATCAGCCAATCAGAGGCAGAGATTGCATTGTGTACACGAGCCGTGCACAGAGAGAGGAAAAAGCACACGAATAGTCCACTCTGAAGGACTACAGTGAAGGACTCTCTTACCAGCTGTGTTAAAAAAATCATTGTCTGACACCTAATGTGGTGAGAGAATGGTTATAGATGTGTTGGGCCCCGTCCGTCACAAAAGCAGTCGTTTGCATTTGTGTTACTAGTAATTCATGTAACAGTAAGTGTCTTATCTAAAGCATTAAAACCCCAGCATTTGTGTACAGGGGGTCCTCGAGTTACGCCACAGATCTGTTCCACAGTGATGTAACCCGAATTTTGGTGTAAGTTGAAACACACCCTAGTCTAAGTCACTTACGGATCCTAACACAGCTGTAAAATCATTAAAAAAATGAGCCACAGAAAAAGGAAGGCCTTTGTACTTTACTCATTTTCTATATTTTCAAGTATTTGGTGATGTTGCACAGTAATTAAGTTAGAGCATAATAAGGGACCCAAGTTTAATTGAACAATCGTTAATTTTGTTTCAGACCTCATCGTAAAGCTTCTGCAGCAAAACATGGGAGGAATCAAACAAGAGGAGCTCCAGAAGGTTTGTACATGAGTTGTACAAAATAGCTAATATATTTGTATTGATCACCATAATCCTGTGTTAAAAACTCATTTTGCCACTGTTTCTCTGTGTGTCTGCCTCTCCCTCAATGCTCTGACGCAACAGCCTGAGAATGTTGTCCTAACGCTGCAGGTAACAGCTGCTTTACTAACAGCTTTTCACTTCCACACTAATTGTCTCAGCCTTCATTCGTCTGTATTTATTTACCCACTTAATTAGCCACAAAGTTAATGTACCTTAATTGACTCCTGCATCGGCCTTAGGTCTTTGTCTCAGGTCTTTGTTAGGTCTTGTCTGTGCTGTAAGCGTGTGTTAGCTTGGATAAAAGCAAACATTAAAATTAGATCTTCATTAGGTTAGAAGTGTAGTGGTGGTGAAATAATAAGAGTTTTTAATAAGTACAATCTAATCAAAATGTCAATTGTTGACTAATATAATGAAAAAATTGGTTGGTGGATATTACATTTACTGAAAAAGTAACTGCCTTGTTTTACAGTGGAAGGGCCAGTACGCTAAAAAAATTTTTTTTTAATTTCTTGGCTTTATGACAGTAGCCAGATTTTTTTTTACAGCAGCTCATGTTAAACTGAACTGTAAACTTCAACTGTAAAACACCATAGTTTGACAAAAAAACATGTCAAACGGAGCCAGCTGTGACCTTTAATACAAGAATATGTAATATGAGAAAATTATATATAATTATAGAACATATGATAGAGTACTTTGTCTGATAAAAGATAATGGGCCGGTTTCCCAGACAGGGATTAAGCCTAGTCCTAGATTATGTAGTGCTGGGAATAGACATTTTCCATTGAA
>JBBPDH010022688.1:0-10715 GCA_037974565.1 Clupeocharax schoutedeni
TTTGGTGAAAAGTGTTCAGCCCTCTATACACGCTAATTCCTTCCTACAGCCCTGGGGGCTAAGCCCCCCTTGTCTTTCCATCCTAGTGATGTCACACAGGCCTAGACTGTTTTTAATTCCATCTCATTAAAAATTAAAACATGATTGATTGTTTTCAGTTGTTAAATAGGTTGGTGGATAATTTGACATGTTAGGCCTTTGGTTCAGCATCTAGTCAATGTGAGAACACACTTGTTCTTATCTAGATACTACCGGAAATTATGTTTGGATCCTCTTCCCTTGGCTGTTTTGAGCTTTTACCTTTGTTCCAATCAAAATTTCCAACTTACAAACAAAAGGTAAAAATTTCCAAACAAACGTATTTATATAATTCTTGAATACAACAAGCATGATGGTTATACTCAATGCAAATAAAGCAAAATGTTCAGATTTTACTTTATATTGTTTGCAGCAGTATCATCCCAGCTTCCTTGGTAGGTTTCCACACGGAGCTGAAAGCTCACCAGCATGCCAGAATTACACCAGTGAATATCTTTCCATTTGCCCCAGCTGGTGAAAGAGCACAAACATAGAGAGCAATGCTGTTTGCTTAAACCCTTGGGCCAGCAGGGAAGGCATCAAAGGTCAAACTGAGGGATTTTCATTTGTAAAATATCTATTTTCTACATTCAGGACCTGACATTACACTATATTATCCAACAAAACACTAAAAGTGAATGATGTGATAAAAAAAAAAGAATAAAAGTAAATAAGTTTATTTTTGTCACTTACCTTCCTACATCAGACTGCACCGTGGCATAGTCCGTATAAGGACCAGACGTCCCTTTGGATATGTCAACGCAGTGAATCCGAATTCCATTTAAGGCAGTATTGTCCCCTATTAAAAAAGATTCCCAGTATCCTGCCACCTGAAACCATGTAATTTTTACTATAGATAAAACGTAACACTTTTTAAAAATCCTTTAAAGGCAAATAGTGCACAATGAAACTTTAAATTTACTTATTTTTGCAAAATTCACAACAGTAATGTTTTAATTACAAAAATAATTGCACAAAATTCAACCTTTGTTTACGGATTATGTGCTGAATTTAACACGTTAGAGGGAAATAGATTTTTTTGCCCCCAATTTGTTAAACACATAATTCCCAATGTCCTTTGGATGATATTATCTACCAGTCATCTCTATTGCCTGCCCAGTCAATCAGTGCATACAGATCGACATTCACTTGCTTTTGTTTTATTTTGTTTGTCTTGCAGGTCCCAGCAATGAACCAGTAGTAGCATGATTCACCGCGCTGGCAGGTTAAGTCTGGTGGACAAAATTCTTTACATCAAGGACAGAAAATGAAGCATATTTACCTTGACACTGAAACCTGCACCATAGAAGCCTGCTGGACACATTTCTTTCAGGCCCCATGTCCCCCATCGATGACCATTGTCCACAGTAAGCATTGATTTGTAGGGTCTGTCGATGCTTCGCTTGGCCCTGTTTCCTATGGCATAATGTCCAAAAGAGGCTAGCAGAGATGTTAGTGTAATAAAACCTAGCTTGTGCATTGGTGCTGCCTTAGTGGACTGTAAAACAGAGCTGTCCCTTTTCTGCTTACTTTCTTTGTGTCTTTGGAGCCAAGCACAGCAGGAGATGACTCTGACCCCAGCCGCGGTTTCAACTGTCCCACCCCCCTTTTTTGGCAGGCAAATTGATTCCCCAGCTGAGCCACTGTTTTGAGACTTTGATCGAGGGCTACAGTTAGACTGAAGAGCAGTAAAGAGGATCATAAGGCAAACGTCAGGACTAGGGTATCGTTAAGGTTTTAACGGTATTACTACTTCTATCAATACCGCTTATCAGTTCGGTACTTTAACGGTACTCTTATCGGTATTTTTTGTTATGTTTTTAAATAAAAAATCCAAAACACATTGAGAACAGAAATAACACTTTATTTTTTTAATGTAAAATAATTATCTATACCTTAGCAAACACCAATGTTTGAGCAAATATCAAGTACACAAACAAAACCAATGATTTTAAAACAAATTAATAAACACTCCAACATAGTTGGAGCATGCAGGTAGGCAGCAAAAGATCTAGCAGCTTTTAACCGGAGGTGGAGTGTGTGTGAGAGTAATCATTACGTACCAGGGGCCGCATTACAGAAACTTCCTGTCTTAAGCATAAAGTTAAGATCGGACGATTAAAATTTGGTATTACAGAAGCAAATCCTCACTGTATTTACGAATTCCATCTTATCTCGAGTTAGGAATCCTAAATAAGCGATGATCAACTTTTATGTCTGTTACCTAGCAACGCAATACATAATCTCATGAAGTCACTGTTACCTGCTGCCACTGTAACTTTAGAGGCTCCAGTCCGTAACACTGTATCACCAGAGTCTCTTCATTACTATTTAAAAAAAATGGATATTAAACAATGTCGTGCTCTAAAAGCCAGACGAATTGGCCAATACGAACAAATGTACTGGGACAGAGCTGTCATACACATATGTTGACAAAAGTATAGAGACACACACGCTCTCTCACACACACACCCACACAGTCACAAACTTCGCTTTGAAAATCACCTTAAGCAAAAAAACGAAAACGAAGCCCATTTGTACCACAAACAGGAGAGTCCCGTGCCGACGGGTCGCCTCTCCAAAGCAGGGTGGAGTTGATCGGCTAACGGCATTATCACATGTCCCAGCGAGTCATCTAATGATTGTATCCACCTGTGTCTAGTGAATGTTCATTAGTGTAAGTGTCGTGTGATTGGATGGGTGGTTAAAACCTGGTGGGGGATGGGGGATGGGGGATGGGGATGATGGTGGTGGTGGCGTAGTGGGTAGGATACTTGCCTCCAGACCAAGAGGTCATGGGTTCGAATCCTACCCTCAGCACCACCACTGGGTCCCTGAGCAAGACCCTTAACCCCAAGTTGCTCCAGGAGAGACTGCCCCCTTTAGGTAGGGAATGGAAGTCGCTTTGGATAAAAAGCGTCTGCTAAATGCCGTAAATGTAAATGTAAAACCTGGCTGAGTCTGTGCCCAGTTTCTACTTTAAACCTGTTTTCAAGAGTTGGTGGGAATGTGTGAAACTCCAGAGAAAAGTATGGTCTGTATTCCCCTTTCTGATGAAAAGTTTTTGTGGTTCTAGATGGAAAGCTGCCCAATCCAAATCTGATTCATATCCATTCATAATAACCAAAACATACGTTTCAGCTGACGTCACCTTTACTGGCAGGTCTGTTCATTTTTCAGCATTTCCTTGTTTTAAGACCTTAGGAATAGAAATGTTACTATATTCAATGACTCCTTAATGGTTAGCTGATACCCTATTCACTTACTTGACTGCCTTTGTGTAAATACAAACAATTTAGGCCACTTGTTGTCCAACTAGTACATGGTCCTTGGATGCAAGCACAGAAAAACAAGGTCACACTTTATTCAGTTCAGCATGTTAGGAAGAATATTTATGATGAATCTATTTATCTGTTACCAGTAAATGGTTATATGTGCTAACATTAGAACAATTACATGGAAACAGACTTCCTCTGTTGTAATTTGTAATGTATGCTTTCTCTACTTCCATTTCATGTAATGAAAAGAAGAATGAAACTGATTCCCATGTTTTTGTTCAATTCAAAAGCTTACTTTAAATAATGCAAAGCAAAACAAGTTACACGAACAAAAGCAATATCTTATATTAAATAGAGCTTTAAAAAAATCATTATTAATAAGTACAAACACTAATGTGAGCATAACCAACTGATATGAGAGGACAACTTGATTTTGCAGATCATGAAAAATATAAAAAAAAGACTCATATTATGATTTGCTTTCATCAGTGAATGCCTTGCTCTCACCAAATGAAGTGTAATTCTATAATGGCGACTAGGGGGCAGTGTAACAAGTTTTATAATAGAATAAATATGCTATTTATAATATAACCACAATTGCAGCTGCACAATTTAACATTACTGAGGGCAGTATTTGTCTGATTTCCACAGATCCCCTTTCCTGTGCCCTGCTTGCTCCTGTTTAAAGGAATAAAATCTCATTTTCACAGTGCTACACTCATCCCTTGTTTATCCTAGTAAAGTGTGCTGAGACATTGTCCCAGAATAGTTGAAGAAAAATATTTTGGTCTAAAATGTAGTTTTTGTATTTTAAATTGGGTACATGAGCGCATGTCAAAAACCCAGAAGAAAATGTATTTGGTTACGATTTCCACTCTTTTACAATAATCAGCATTCCAAATAAACACTCAAAAAACATGTGTAGGTTCACTGGTGTGTTTGGATAATAAATTCAGTGGCTGTTTGTTTTGTAGACCCCTATTTCCATTCACAACTACTATAAGTTTGAGACAGTTTGTATAGACAAAATGCAATTTTATTAATTAGGCCTTTTATTAGTATTATGAAACATATTTTGTGCTCAGAAACACGCAAGGCACTGCAATTAAAGAAACATAAACGTCTTATTGTCACTAGTTCACATACACAGTGTGTTTTAGACCATGTCTATTGGTCTGTATGTATGAAGGCAACTGATAACTCAAAGGATAGCAAAAATAAAAATAAAAATACAAGCTCAAAGTTCAGATAAGTGGTTGTCCTGCATATGGAATGTCATGCTGCTCTGTGGTCCTGGAATTTGACTTTTATCATTCTCCTCTTTCGTAGCTCAGCCAGGATGGCACTTTCTAGCGAAAGACTATGGTTAAGGAGGAGAAGATTGTCCTTTATCTCCTTTCTGCTGCAGCTCTCTGGTCTTTTTCTCCTTCATTTCGTCCACAAGGCTTTTCAATTTTCCAAGGTGATGCAGAGCTCTAAAACCAAACCAAGAACCAAGAATACAAGAAGACAAGTCAGCAAATACAGGCCTGTGGCAATACTGACAGTAAATTGCTGCCATTTATTGCATCATTTTGTTTACGTACTGACCTCTGTAATGATTGCCCACCAGAAGCTGAACCATAATCTTCAAAGTCTGGTTGAGAGACCTGAAAAAGAACCAAGAAAAGAGACTGGATGCAATTCAAATTTTGAAATAAATGAGTAGGACACCTTATGGTTTTGCTGTCCTCCAAAAGAACTTCATTCACAAGACAAAGCTGATCCTCAGGCATCTCATGTCATCAACAAAACTGCATTCCGCAAGGTACTATAGTCATTACATATGTACCTCCTTAACCTCCAAGTTCTCCACCTGCACTGGTGGGTCTGGAACAGTCATCCTAGCCGTACTGTATGGAACGACTTCTTTTTGCTGTGTCACCCGCTGCTCCACGGCCTGAAGACTGAAGAGCATTTGCTTGAGGGCCTCAACGGGACCGTGGTGTTTCCTACTGCTGTAGCCTGATGAGGAGCCAATCGACTGAATGGCACAGTAAAAGATGTGGGTTCATAGTGAAACAATGAAGATGATCTTACTACGGGAATCAACATCTCTGACATGAACTTAAACCTGCTTACCTTCTCTGTTGCTTCCCTCCGAGATTCTTGAGAGATGAGATGTTCTTCAGGATCTCCTACTGGTACAGGAGACTTGCTGTAGAGTAAAGGAGATGTGAATATTGAATGGGAATATTATCTGAGCTTTTAATCCAGTATGAATCTACAGTGAAGTGAAAGTGATCTTTCGGTTAAACGTGAACACACCACAGTACACAGTGTGAACAGCACAAAATACTTCCTCTGCATTTAACCCATTCACCAAGTTAAGCAGGGGGCAGCAGGAACACAGTACCCGGGGAGCAGTGTGTGGGACGGTACCTTGCTCAGGGTACCTCAGCTGTGCCTATCCTGTATCCTGGTAATGCTTTATCCCATAACAACCCGACCAGCCAAAAGCCACACATTGCACAGGCTGCTTTGAGACGGCGAATCCAGTTCTAAAAGGGTTTAGGTAGTTTTAATGGGAGATATTCATTATTGTCATCCATAAGTCACTAACTCACAACATCACTGGAGGATTGTCCCACGAGCGCTCGGCTTCTAAAAGCTCCTCTGTGTGTCCTGGACTTCCATGTTGCTCATCTGCTGTTCCACCGAGACCGAGAGAGGGGGAGTTCAACACCAGCTCTGCCCGCTGGATCAGAGAGCCAATCTTGTCCCCTGAGTAAAGACACACACCCAGTCAGAAAATATACTGCAAGTGCACCAAAGCAAATAGCAGTCTAGTTCAGGAACTACAGGCCACATTCACTAAAGCATACACATAACCCACAGACCTCGGAATGGTTCCCCTTTATCATATGGGGCGCTTCCGCTTTCCCTGCTGTCGGCTGCCGCCAGTGTCTCTGCAAACTGCAGCCTCAGCTCCCTGAGTGTGGCCTTGTTACCTTTAAGGTCCTGTTGACCTTCATCTGAGTTCTCACCCAGTTCCTGGACCCAGGAGGGAATGGATGGAGCACCAGACGTCGTTTCTGTTGGAACATCACACTCCCTGAGCCAGGCTGGGTACCTTAGGCTCGGAATGCTAGTCACCCCAGAAAAGTCCATCTCTGACTTGTGACTTGTGATCCATCTGGGGAGGTGGCAAGATGCCAGAGAACCTGGAGGATCCCTCTTTGTGACATGAGAGGGTCTGGGAAGGTGAGTACCTGCCGTGGAACTGCTTAGCAGTAGGTCGTCCACACGCATTGGCCTCTCTTGTCCTGAGACTCTTGATCTATGAGGATTCCTCAGAGCTGTGGGACGACGGAATGAGTTTCTTGGAGCAACACCAGGCCTCGTATGACAATCAATGCTGTGCTGCCCCAGCCGGTAGCATCCTGACTGGGACAGGAAGGCTGAGGTGCGGGTTACAGGAAGTGAGCCGTCGGATGGCAGAAGCAGGAGATCATCTGTGGTCATGCTGAAGTGGTCGGAGTCCCTGCACTTTCGGCCAACAGGAAGTTTCAGGAAGTCCAGCTCTCGTTCCGTCAAGCTTTCTTTCAGCACTGCAAAATTCAAAAACAGGACTTGTATAAACAAGACATTTAAAAAAAAAAAAAAAGCAATTTTTGCTATTATACAGGCCATAATCCCCTCTACATAAGTCTACAGCAAGAAAACTACACCGTATAGAATGTTTGTGTTGCTGTTTTTTTATTAACTTAATAATTAAACTATGATGTAATGGCAGCTATTACAATCACAGCATAATAACAGACATTGTCCTCTTTTGTCTGCCCTTTTAAGTGATGGTAGGGCAGTATGGGTCAGTTTGGTACAGAATTTCACTGTGCTCAAGTCTATAATCTGGACTTAAAACTTGATGGAGTAGTTCCGGTCAGTTTTATGCATATTTTTTTCAGTCCTAGGTTGTGCTTGGACAGTGTGTTTGGTCAGCTTTCAAAAGATTCACTAAGATATGTCACCATCTCTATTTCTGTATCCCAAGTGATGCCGGCGAGGAGTGGCTGCTTCCTTGAAAAGTTCCAGCTGCCCCACTGAGGCCTCAGATGTCCGCAGACTTCGCTGGAAGTCCGCAATGTAAGCGTCCAGAGCTTCGGAGGCCGACTCATAATCTCTGTCTTTGTATTTGATCGTGTGGACTGGCTCTGGCCGCAGAGAGCTTTTCAGTCGACCAGAGCTGGCCAGCAGTGAGGTGACTGAGGATTCCGGAGACAGGAGGCCATCCACAGAGCCCATGATCTGTGTAGTGGTTCACCAGGAATCACCATTATCGGAGTGCTGTGGGTGTCAGAGAAAAGATTTAATGTTTTAAAGAAATACAAAAGGCAACTAAAGGCAGTCATGGTCATTTCTTACAGATTAAATTAACAGGAGTGAAATGAGCACCCATCAGGCTTAACATACAGCATATACAGGTGTTATATACAAGTTATTACACTGTTAAATACGTGTAGTAAAGCAGCTATAGGGTTTACTGTGTTTATCTTAGCATTTAGACTAAAACAACGTGTTTTAATGACATCAAACCTGTAGTTATTCATTTGTTTAGTGTAAAAACTCACCAAAAGTCGCTGGTGTTGTCATTTGTTTGTAAAAGTTGTTTGTTGGTTGATGTTTGCCTGTATAAAACCTACATAAACAATATTGTGCTAGCAACAGGCTGCTCCACTCTAACTGGTCTGGGGCTGCTGTAGCGAGCCGTTTCCTGTCAAAATCAAAGTCCTACTGCAACTGTGGAGTTTGGTGTTTGATTTGTTCTGAACCCTGTAAGGTTTCTCCAGCCTGTTGCTCTCGTTGCTATTAAATCATGACTCTAAATACGACTATCTGTCCAACAAAAACTAAACCAATATTTTGTTGCCAATGCTAGGGAGGCGGGGGAGTTAGGAAGGAGTATTGTTATTTTAGTATAATGATCGTGGGTTAGAAATAAATACGCACTTATTTGTTGTGGGCCCAATAAACATGTACCATATATATATTTTAACATGTACTTAATTAAAAAAAAATTATATATATATAAATTTCCTTTAAATTTATTTGTAAATGATGATAATAATAATAATAACAACAACACCAACAACAATAATAATAATAATAATAATAATAATTATTATTATTATTATTATTACTACAAATTGAGCTGGTATTTTTTGGGTGCATTCTTAATCAGGAACGGACTGTCCTTTGCAGCATCTGATTTAACATTTCCACAAATTAGGAAGGTGCTCAGCCATGGTGTGTAGCAGTAGGACGTCTTCTTATTGCGTAAATTAGATTTTTAAAAAATATATTTATTTGTTGGTTTGACGCCTGATTGTAGTGTGGCTGCGTTTCTCTGATTGCTGATTTTTCTTTAGAGGAAAATTCACATGACTTCAGCAGGACTGGACGGAGCTTCATGATGGTCTGGCGTTCACTCAAGTCATATGACTCAATATCAAAATAAAAGCCCAATGTCTCGTATTGATGGTGAACAGTTTCATTATTATTTTGAGAACACATATTTAAAATATGATCTTAAAATATATAAACTGAGAAGTGTGTTTGGGTCAAAGTATGGTTTTCCTTTTTTCCTTTTTACTATTAAGTTTGTTTGTTTGATTTACTGTTTTATTTATTTATTTACTGGTGTAAATATATGTATCTGTTTTAAATCTACGTGTACAGAGGTTAACCCAGTCTCTTTGATTGTCTCTCTTTGAGATATACATATATTACATATACATATATACATATATTATACATTATAAGTGTTTTAAAGAAATAAAATAGTAATAGAAATAGGGTATCGGCGTATATCGGGGTACACACACACACACACTTTTTAATCTCGGTGACAACACACTGTTTAAGTTAAACGTTGGTCTGGGACTTTTACGTTAACAGGGTGGAGTTGTCTATAAAGTCCAGGAGCCGCCTCAAGACTCTTATAAACAACAGCGGAGTTGAGAGACAGGAGGACACGAGGAGCCATCAAAACAACACCAACATGCTGAAATCCTTCTGCATTTACAGCACTGGGCTGGTCTCTATCCTCATCCTGATCGCAGGCATCGCCATGGTGTTAGCCCAGGTCTTCCCGAACGCCCTACACAACAGGATCAAAAAGGTGAGTTGTAGATTAACTAATGTAATAAATAATTAAGGGTTCTGCATCTGGTTGTAATAACGAACCTCACAGTGGTCCAGCGGAGACAATTTCAGTGAAGAAATGCCATGTCTGAAAACAATGCGCTCTTTCAGCACAAACCCACTCTTTACTTTCACTTTAGCCCAAATGGATATGCATTAAGAGCTGTAACACCCTCATGCTGCACACTGAACTGCCATTCTGTATACTCTTATTTTGTAAACTGTCTGTAATTAAAGCACTTTATAAACAACAGAGCGGGGCATTTAAAGTGGAGCTAGTGGACAACATATATTTGAATTATATATTTTTTATTTTTTCATTTAAATCATATAGATGAAGTAGTTGCTTTAAGATTGATTTCACACTCTGTATTGTTAACTTGTGACGTTTGTCATCTTACTATATATTAGTAAAATATAATTATTCATTATTTGCCATCACAAAAAAATGTACTGTTGTCATTTTAATACATTTTTTCTTATTCACCCTGTACATATTTTCCTCTGTTCACTTATTGATGTAACTTGTAAGTAAATTAAAGTGGCCCCTTTTATTATTATTAATATTAATTATTTATGATTACATGAATAATAATATTAATAACTATTAAAGTTTAGCATTCTTCTTCCAACTTCTTTGCCTCATGACCCAGTTTGCAGTCTCTCAGAGGTTTTTTTGTGAGCTGAACAGTTGAATCTCCACAGCCTCTGAAAGCAGCCAGTGAGAATCTGAGCACTATTCTCTCACCCACAGGAGGTGGTGCTGGAAAACGGAACAGATGCCTTTGCCGTGTGGCAGGACCCTCCGGCCCCCGTCTACATGCAGTTTTACTTCTTCAATGTAATAAATCCCATCGAGGTGTTGGCAGGAGAACGGCCTGTGGTCACTGAGATGGGCCCGTACACATACAGGTGAGCGCCCCTATCTGGCCGCTCACAGTCACATGACACAGCAGAGCAGGAGGTTGTGGGTTTCTGTTGATCGAAAGTGAAGTGGCCTCACACAACCACTTTTCAGTGACCGGCTGGTTCACCACAGTGTGGATGAGTCACATAGGAGTGAGGAGCTTACACTTCAGCTTCAGTGTGTGTGTGTGTGTATATATATATATATATATATTAGGGCTGTCAGTAGATTAAAATATTTAATTGCGATTAATCTCATGTTTGCCATAG
>JBBPDH010022698.1:0-10715 GCA_037974565.1 Clupeocharax schoutedeni
CGTGCAGTCTGCGGTTGTTGATGACGTCATCACTGTTTCAGTCAAATAAAAAAAATATTTCGGCCGATACCGAAAATACATTTTTGCGATTTTTGGCCGAAAATTTTCGGTGGCCAAATATTCGGTGCATCCGTAATAAAATACTTTATATAAGCCAGTCTAAAGCAGGAGGTTGAGGGTCTCCACCAGCAGGTCACACTCCCGCAACCTAACCAGTTGCGCCAGTGCCACCTCCACCCAATCCTTATCAGCCTTCCTCTTCTAGGCGCATTTTACCTGAAATGTCACTCCCGGAAAAATGGAATGGTGTAGACAAGAAGTGCGATGTGTTTTGAACAACTCTCTCCCTCCTGTTTGAGTTTCAGCCGGAGTGTTACCCCTCGGATAGGAGCTGCATCGCTCTTCTCGTCTCCTTCCCCATGGGGCAGGCAGCCGTGTGGGCTGCTGCAGTCTTGAAGTCAGATACGGATGCCTGCTACAACTATCCAGCCTTCACAAGCCAACTCAAGTCTGCATTTCAGCATCCTGACAGTGAGGTGGAGATTGCCTCCCGTTTGTATCATCTGCAGCAAGGAGACCATCCGGTACACTGCGTACCGGACAGCCTTTTACGAGGGGCTAGCGTCACGCATTAAAGACCAACTACTGGGTCTAGAGCTGCCTGAGACCTTAGAAGGCATGATCCAAATATGCATGCACATAGATCAGAGCATGATCTCTCGCCCCAAGGCTGCTCCTCGCTTCTCGTACTGGTGACTCCAGCCACATCACATCTAGTCACATTCAGTCAGCCAGACTCTCCGCCTCCATCAGAGGCCGGGGAATCCTTGTAGTTAGGGCGTGCCTTCTTGACTCTTGTGGAGCAGACTAGACAATATCGTGAAGGTCTATGTGCCTTTTGCACCTCCCCCGAACACCACTGTGCTGTCTGCAAGTTCCTTTTATTTACTATTGGTCAACACCAAGAAAGGATTCGTTTTTCATTGTCCAACTCAACTTACCTCCATTATCCTCGGTTATTCCTGGCTTTTGACGCACAACCCTCTTATTTCTTGGACACAGAAACAGATTCTTCAGTAGGAGTCGATCTGTCTTCCAATGCTGGCTGAGATGTGCTCAGAGGAGCCTGTTGCTCCCAATGTCAATGCCAATGACATACCTGGCTCTTATTGTGATCTTAGGGAAGTATTCAGCAAGAGTAGGGCCATTGAACTTCCTCCTCACCGGCCCTACGACCTGGACATTCCCCTTCTACCTGGTACCAAGCCTTCGTCACTCCCACCGGCCGTGTAATAGTCTGGCAGCATTTATTAATGATGTGCTACAGGACATGCTGGGATGTTGGGTCTTCGTCTAACACGCTGACATTTTAATCTACTCGAAGACCCTGGAAGAAAATACCCAATATGTTCAAGTGGTGTTGATGAGGTTGCTGGCCCATCAACTGTTCTGCAAGTTGGAGAAATGCGCTTTCCATCAGCGTTCTACCACATTCCTTGGGCTTGTTATATCTCCTCAGGGTGTGGCCATGGACCCCCAGAAGCTGGATGCTGTGCAAAATTGGCCTCTACCTGCTTCGCTTAAACAGCTCCAGAGATTTCTGGGGTTTGCAAACTTCTACCGACGTTCCATCCGGGGCTTCAGTTCAGTCACAGCACCTCTCACTGCTTTGACCAAACTATCCAAATCATCTTTTCATCTCAATCTCAATCAATGCCTTCCATCGTCTCTGCACTTTGTTCATGACAGCACCCATTCTTCTTCACAATGTGGTGTTCTTTGAACAGTCACCTACTGTCCAGGGTCTAAGAACATCAAAGCTGATGCTCTCTCACGTCAACATCTAGTGGAGAGTTCTCGGGCAGACCTGGCGCCTATTCTCCCTTCTGAGATGGTTGTTTCACCCCTCTGGTGGAAGTTAGAAAAGTCATACCCTGGAGATCTCTCCTGCACAGACTTCACCCGGTTGACTTTATGTGCCTACTCCACTTCGATCAGAAGCCATTCAATGGGCCTATTCAATGGGCCAATGGGACCCGGTACTTAATCGGCCCTGGTGCCTGATTATGTAAGACCGGAGGACCGATAAGCTCTGACGTTAACGGTTGTGCTGTCGTTACTGGAGAAATAAAAAATAAATAAATGTCCTATTTATTATTGTTAAATAAACATTACCTAGCATATTTTACCTGAACAGCCTTTTGTAACTTTTTATAATATTCGTTATTCGCCTGCACTGCCGTTATTTGCAATCTCACACACAAAATCTGTCCGCAGTACACAGAGCTTGCGCGCACACAACACAAGAGAGCTCGCGCTCATGGAGTCAAACGATCCAAAGTATTGTGGCGAGCTGGCCCTCTAATGGGTTCATGTGGGGTTCATAAGGGGGTGATGCTTGGGGTACGTGATATGTGGGGGGGTGATGAGCTGCAGGTGTAGCTTATTACCATAATGTTTGCAGGTTTTATGTGGGTTAGGGAGGGGCTAAAGGGTTCAGCTCCTCAGTAGGAGAGTTGGAGAGCTAGAGAGAAGATGGACTGAGATGCTGTGTGCCTGTGTGTTGAGAAATAAAGTCTGCTGAAAATGGACTCATCTCTGCCTGTGTGTCGCCTTCCTCCACCATTCGCCACAGTATGGTTACACTTCACCCATGTGAACACGGACAATGCTCATTGCAACAAGTGCAACAAGATTTTTGCTTGTAAAGGCGGAAACACAAGCAACCAACGTGCATCATGTGCAGATAGAAAAATGCAAAATTTTCGACTGCCTAGCTTCAGCTTCATCATCCGCCTCCTCAGGTATGTATGCCATGTTAAAATAATGACATAAACCTCACATAAGATCTCTCTAAATCAGTATTATAATGTTAATAATTTAATAAACACACATTCAGTTAAATATAGCCTACATAATGTCATTTCGGCTGAGGGAGAGAGACAGCAGCAGGCAGCGAGATTTCCTTGAGAGCAGACATTTATTGAAAACAAAGTATTGATGCACAAAAGTCAAACACAAAATACTAAAGGTTATGTGGGAGCTTCTTTTCCGTTCCACATTAAACTCCGCCTTCCCTTGGAGGACATTCTCTCTGAAGGGAAAGCCTGATCGCTTTACACACGTCTTTTCCGTCTTTCACTTTACTTTTCCCAGTCCAGTGTGACTGCCTCACTCAGGGTGAGACTGAGTCGCCTTTCCACTCCTGCACGAACACAGGCAAACTGAAAGTGATTGGGAGAGAGAGAAGACCAGAGTCAGTTGCAAACACAGTTAACTAATTTATGTGAATGTGTTCATGATAGAACCTAAACATGATTGTTTATGCCACAGATGATTGTTTAGCTGCATTTTGCAACTTTTTATTTGTTAAAGCTGCAGTTACAGTGAACCAATCCACTCTTCCTGCGTCTGGTCCACGCAAAACACAAGCCCAAAGCCCCTTCACAATAGCTAGTGGAAAGATGCCTGAGGAGAGAGTGAATGAGTGCCACTTAGCCTTGACCAAGTTCATAGTGAAAGGCCTACATTCCTTTGCGACAGTGGAGTCCAACTTTTTTTTAGGTAACAGTCTGTCAGTATATAAATATACACAGTTGCATTAAATGTATTAAGAATGTATACATTAAGAATGATTATTTATTTGTTCATATTTTTTACTGTAGGGAGCAAGACACTTAACCCCAAATATACCCCTCCCTCCAGGAGTTATCTCAGTGACACATTAATTCCCTCCTGGTATGATGTTGAAAAGGCCAATGTGATCAGTGAGCTGAAGGATGTGTCAAAGCTGGCCATTACATCAGATGGGTGGACCAGCCTCTGTCAGGACCACTATCTTACTGTTACAGTGCAATACACAAGCCAGGGCAGTGTAAAACAGAAGGTCCTCTACACCAGGGCAGTGTACCAATCTCAAACTGGTGAAGTATTGGCAGAGGAGATCTCTGACGTTTTAGAAGAGTTTGAGATAGAGCCAAGCAAGATTGTAGCTGTTACTGTTGATAATGCTGGTAATATGGATGTTGCTATCAAGAAGCTTCAGATCATAAAAATAAGATGTTTTGCACATATGTTGAATTTAGCAGCACAGAAAATATACAAGATTGCTTACATTGACAAATGGGCAGCCCGAATCGGAGCAGTGGTCGTGTGGTTCAAGAGGTCCTCCCTTTCCAAAACAGTGTTGATAGAAAAGCAGCAGCTCCTTGGTAAGTCAATTTAATATATTATACAAATGTTGTTTTAAATTGTGCACACATTTAACAATTTAAGTCAATAATCAAAGGTTTGGTAATGTGTCTGTTGTTGTTTCAGGCCTTCCACAACACTCCCTCATCCTTGATGACAAGACCAGATGAAACTCGCTATATCTACTGATAGAGAGATTCATGGAGCAGTTTCAAGCAATACAAGCAGCAGCCTTGGACCCACGTCTTCAAAAAGCAATGACCAAGGTCAACCTAGATTGAAGTGAAAGTGACCATTTGTCATATGTGAACACACCACAGCACACAGTGTGAACAGCACAAAATTTACCCTCTGCATTTAACCCATTCACCAAGTGAAGCAGGGGGCAGCCAGGAACACGGCGCTCGGGGAGCACTGCACGGGGACGGTACCTTGCTCAGGGTACCTCAGCTGTGCCTAGCAGCCTTGGGGATCGAACCCGGACTTTCTGGTCGCAGGGCGGATGCCTTAACCACTAGGCCACCCAACTGCCCACAGATTGTCTAAAGGATGTCCATAAGGCTAAGGAGTTTGTCCAGCACTGTGTGTGTAATGAGAGAAAAATGCCACCTGTGGACAGATCATACCCATCCTTCAAAAACTAGAAGAGCATTTTACTATGAAGGATGAAGATAAGATGTTTGTAGCATCGATCAAAGAGAAGGTGTGGTAGAACCTCTCCCAGCGCTATCAGAATGATGACATCCAAGCCTGAGGCCACAGCAATGGAACCCAGATTCAAAGGGAGTTCAGTAAGTGATGAAACTTGGGACAGGCTGAGGAGGAAAGTTATTGAGTCCAATGTGAGACCAACAACAGGGCTCTCAGATGAGATGACAAATGTAGAGCACCAGGAAAAAGAGGAATCAGAAGGAGAAGATGAGAAAATGGAGGAGACCATTGTTCCATTGCACATAAAAAGGAGTGCCTTAGAGGGCAGGGATTTGGGGTTGAGGATCCAAAAGGAAAACCTGTCCCTCACCCTCAGTGATCAGGTTTACTTAGAGGTTGAACGCTACAAAAGCTTGCCTCCCATTCCAATGGCTGAAGATCCAATGATGTGGTGGTGGGAGAAGAGAGATGAACTGCCACTCCTCACAACCAATGCAACAAGTTACCTCTGTGCTCAAGCCTCCTCCACCCCTAGTGAGAGGGTATTTTCAGTGGCAGGGAGCACAATAAGCCAAGAGAGGTCCTGACTTCTGCCAGAAAATGCCAATATGTTGATTTTTCTCCAGAAGAATGGTTAAAAGCTACTAGTTCTTTTGGCCTACCTACATGCTCCAATCATTATATTAATTTACAAGATAATGTGTTAATTTATTTGTTTTACAATCATTTGTTTTGTTTGTGTAATAGATATTTGCTCAAACATTGATGTTTTCTAACCTACAGATAATTATTTTACATTAAAAAAATAAAGTGTTATTTCTGTTTAATTAAAAAACACAACAAAATGTACCGATAAGAGTACCGGTAAAGTACCGAACCGATAAGAGGTATCAATAGAAGTAGTAATACCGTTAAAACCTTAACGATACCCATCCCTATTCCTCAGCAAATGCGGGCCACCCTGGAGTCTCCCGTACCCTCTCTCCTCATGCAGGCCTTTTGGTGGCCCAGGATGACTTCGGACATCAAGGAGTTTGTTTAGGCCTGTGCGGTGTCCGCCCGGGCCAAGACAGTAATCAACCTGCTACTGGAGATCTTCAGCCTCTTCCCGTTCCTCATTGCCCATGGTGGCACATCGCACTGGATTTTATCACTGGATCGCCGGAGAGCAAAGGAAAGAACACCATCCTGATTGCCGTAATACCCAGTAACTCGTTGACTGGGAGGGATACAGCCCGGAAGAACAATCTTGGGTCCCCGGGCAGTTCATCTTGGACCCAGGCCTTATTCGGGACTACCGCCTCAGCATATTCTCTCAGCCTGGTCCATCTGGGGACAGTCCTGGAGGGGTGTACCATCACACGCAACAGTTATATGGTGCGCATGGGTCATCGGAAATGAGTGTGTCACACAGTACATAAACAGGAAATTGGTTGCTTCAGGCTGCACGTTCATTGAGTCTCCATCTTTGGCCCTGCAGTCTCAACCCAGGTTTCACATGAGTACTCACTATATTGTGTGCATAACTGTTGACGCCAGTTTTGGGTTGAAATCCTTACTCATATTGTCAAGAATTTGCAGAGCAAGTTGTGTGAATCAACCAACCCTCTCGCTTCTTTACGCATGTGGGTTCGTCCTTCACACCGCACGGGAGAAGTAAGTCTGTTTACATTCCTCTCTTGTGAAAGTAAGTGTGTAAGCTTATCCATTTCATAACATCTCTAGATAATCAATCCTTTAGAGATGCTTGGAATGCACCAATAAGTCAGAAACCAAACCAAGTGTTATCCTTCAATCATTCATTCATTATTTGAGCCACTCACAGTAAACAGGATTGCATGGGGGGTACTAGAGCCTATCCCAACTCATAAGATGCAAGAATGCAGAGAAACACCCTGAAAATATCAGGTATTAATTAATTTTTCAAAAGTACTGTAAAGTTATACAAATAAAAAACATCGTTACTACCAGGATATATAGAAACAAACCTTTTTTTTTTTTACCTTTGTTAACCTTTATAGAGTACTGTGTATGCACACGATCACTATATCATCACTATGTGATGACATTCGTATTTTAGACAGTTGTTAGTGGGGTATGATATTATGGGTCATGCTGTGTTTTGTTTTGCCTTTCTGTGGTTTCTGCTCATCTGTCTATGGCCTGCAGCAGTCAAATGACCACCTGCATGAAAGTCAAGTCAAATATATTTGTATAGCGCTTTTCACCACAGACATCATAAGGAGCTTTACGGAAATCTGGCTCCATGCCTCCATTAAGCAAATGATATGTTTTATTGAAAGCTTTATATGGAAAGACAGCAATGAACTCCTTTAATCAGTATTAATATAATTGCCTAGTGGGTAGGGCATTGAACCTGCAATCAGAAAATTGTGGGTTATACATAGACATAAGTTAAATATAGACATAAATCATCACCGATTAAAAAAAAAAGCTTTATTTTATTTCCCACACATCTTCTGTTCCAATTAATCTCCTACACACTGTTTGTAGTGACTATACACCTCAGTGTGGAAGACCATTATTATGCGTCTATGTTCAGGGTGACATCACAAGAATAATAATTATAAAACTGTTTCTAATACTTATTTTCCCTAAATTTGTGAGCTTTATGCTTTGAAATTGAAATAATGTTTAAGTATTATTAAACTCTTTACTTTCAATATGTAAGATAAATTTGTTCTATGAGTATTATTAATGTATGCATTTAAAAACAAATGTAACCAACTGGTTATTTTATTGGTATCACATGGTAACTGGTAACAATGTATACAATTTTCCAACTCCACAAAAATGGAACAGTATGCCAAGAAAAACAGAGAGTAGTAACTGGTCATCTCAGTTAACTCTGCATTAATGTCACATTCCTGCTGTGCAGGTCAAGGCAGGAGGCACAGACGCAGACTTCCATTCTAGAGTTTTCTTAATAAAACCTGAAAGGGACATGACGATTAAATTCAAAAGACTACAAAATAACACAGTGCTTGTTGTTTTGCCTTATAAACCTTCAAAAGCATGTTGCCTTCATGTCAGTTGTTTCAAACAAGCTAGATACTTCATGTTTTGTTGGAAGATGACAAAATCATTCCACAAAAAAACACCACTTTTGCATCATATAATCACTTTCTTGTTAACTGAGAGGTTTCCTAACCTAAATCTCTAAATGAATTCAGATAAATCATTCAGTATTTCTAGCTTTGACTAGAGAGTTACATTCTCCAAAAGAACAACTACACAACTAAATAACTAACTATTAGAAAATAAGCGAGGAACAGTGTTTATTGGCAATGGTTTGTCAAAGTGTTTCCATGTGATGATATTCATCAGAGAAGCGTATATGTTTTTGATGCTTGGAGGGATTGGAGATCATAGAGATTTGACCTTACCCTTTGCACACAGGAAATTTGAGAGATTTGATGATATTATGAGCTGAAGAGGGAAAAAACTCAAAAAGCTTAAAATGACTTACTGAGTAGTGTTGTTCTTGATCCAACAGTTAGTGCTTTGACCCATCCCTGCTCATAAAAGACTAGGCCTGTATGATTTTTTATCAAGAATGCTCACATTACCTGTTTAAGAAGTGTGTAATGCATTTCACAACATAACTAGATTTATTTTCTAGAAGTTGCTGCATGTAGTAAGTACCATTTGCAGAATGAGTGTATATGAGTGGCAGGTCCTGGTCAATATTTTTGGTGAAATAAACCACCCTTCAGGCTTGATTTTCTTGCCCTAAGTTCTACACCTCCATGTTCTGCTTTTGCTGCCTCACATTATGATTTATCTTCCCTCCTGCTCTTCCTCATGGTGTTACAAATGTAATAGAAATGTTTATTTCAGCAGTACATAATTAACAATATTTCAAAATCGTAAGAAAACATATCTAACCTCTTTCTGACCTAATAAATTAATTCTACCCTTCTGGTCTTCTCTAGCAAGTGGTCAAGCTAACACCTTAATGCCCTTCCTTCTGTGCAATCGTAGACAATAAAATATAAAATAAAAAGAAATATTATTAATAAATGCTAGTAAATAATATGTTACACGTTTTGTTATGTATAAAGCTTCAGTCACACTCAGTACATAAAAGAGAATGAAGGGAAAACAAAGGCGGTGATTGGCTGCAGTGTGATGTCTGTCATTTTGAAGAGGAGAACTACCCAATCACAGTAGGCAGTCACTTGTTTCTCAGGTGGGATTTATTTACCATTTGAGTCCATTAGCCGCTGTGGTCTGAGAAGATTTACATTGAAATGAATGTGAACGCTATTGAAACGTTTAATATTTTTGATCAGAGCCGTATACAATTGCACTGCTACTGAGGACCTGAAATTCAGAGAGCAAGCTTATTTTTATGAACATTGTTTTGTTTCACACCAATAAAAAAATTTTTGTATTACTTTTTCATTGCTTCACCTGTAACAATGCCACTGGCGTATATATGTATAAATATATACGTGCTCCCGGGGGACTGTCACTGTAACTAATGATTGTAAGTTGCTCTGGATAAGGATGTCAACCAAATGCCATAAAAGTAAAATATTAAATACGATTCCCTCTAATTTTTGATGATATTATATGCTGGGCCCCACAGTGGCACAGTGGGTAGCACTGTTTCCTCACATCTCCAGGGTAGGGGGTGAAGCCAGGACATGGCCTTGTGTGTGTAGAGGTTGCATGTTCTCCCTGTGGCTGCATGGGTTCACCCAGGGTCTGCAGTTTTGCCCACAGTTCACAGACTTCAGTTTCAGGTTAATTGTGTATGTGCGCCTTGCCATACACCCCTGGGATAGGCTCCAATAAACTGTGAACTAGGAATGTAAAGTAGGAATTAAGCAGTTAGAAAAAAGGATGAACGATTATGTGCTAAAGAGGGTAAAAAACTGAAAATCTGAAAATTACTATTACATCAATCAAGTAAAACATTAAATACACAGGTAAAAGTGGCTTTGCAAATCACAGTTTTGCACTTTTTATGTACTTTTCACACATGCCATCCCAACATTTTTTTAATTTAGGTTTGTACTTATCAGTTTTCATGTACTGCACCTTTAAGAACTACTACCATTGGAGCAGATAGTTATGATTTGTATGCAACGGACATAGTTATCACTGTTTATATTCATGTTTTCCTTTCTTCCCATTCTAATCTGATCTCCAGGATTCACATTACAGGTAGTATCTGTTGGGATGTTAAAGATATTCTCATGTGTTTCTGAGAAAGGACAAATATTAATTTAGCATAATTAAATGATGATGTTGATTGTTGTTATTATTGTTATTATTACATTGTTATTCTGTAAACTATTTTGCATACGTTTTACTTTCTATGCTTCATCTTGTATCGTGCGCATTCTGTTGGTTTTGCTTTTTGACATACTCAGTATATTCCACTAATCACAGGCCAGGACTACTTTCACAGGCATATTCTGTAACATTGCAGTGAAACTCAAGAATTTTATTTCCAAAGATGTCGAATACCATAGAACGCTATTTCTTACCAAAAATATATTTTGGAATTGGTGGTGTGAAATTTAATGTGTCTGTAACTTCTTCCAAATAAAGATTTTAAACAGCAAGATCCATTGATTGCTTATTTGATAAATTAGAATAATTTTAATATAATACTAGGCAATTAACTTGAGTCAGTGGTATTTGATATCCCTAAAACATCATCAGAAAATTACATAATTCACATAATTCCAAACTGTTTCCTGTCAGGGGTGCTGGGAAGGAGAATAAGGGGAGAGGATGCCAAGTCCGTGAAAATCAGCAGGGAGTTTATTAACAATGTTCCAGGCACAGAGCAAGCCAACTCAGGACAGAAACAAAACAAAGTCAGCAAACATAAA
>JBBPDH010022735.1:0-10714 GCA_037974565.1 Clupeocharax schoutedeni
GTAAGAATTCCATTGTGCTCTGTACACTGTACTTTGTACAAATGACAATAAACTTCAACTTCAACTTCAACTTCAACGTGTTCTTGGTGTCATATGGATTTCTGTTCAGGTATCACGTGTTTTTCTGTGTTTCAGCTGTTTTCTGTTCATGTGTTCCTTAGGTTCCAGCTGTCTTGTGTTGAATCCTGATTGTTAGTATTATTTAAGTCCTGTTTGTGTTTCATTCCAGTTGTCAGTCCATCACCTCATTTTTGTGACGCCTCAAATAGACCCCTCATTTTCCCAGCGTGAGGAGCTGTATCTGTTTCTCTGTTTTTCTTTCAGCCACAGCGCCAGGTTTGTTTTCTGTTTCTCTGAATAAACTCACGAATCAGCATGGATGCCAGCTCTCTCACAGTGTCCTTTCTAAGAAGAAGCACTTGAACGTGACAGATTTGGTGAATGGGTTAAATGCAGAAGAAAAATTTTGTGCTGTTCACACTGTGTGTTCACGTTTGACAGAATGGTCAAAAATCTTGAGTGCCCATGAACCTGTTGCTGATTCACCAGGCGCTTTTGATGGTTACTGACCACTACATACTGGGAACACCTAACAAGACCTGACATTTTGGAGATGTTTTAGCCCATTCATCTAACCATCACAATTTGGCTTTGGCCCTAGTATTCCAATATGTTTCCCTGGTGTCATGATTCCTCGTATGTCAATCCAATCAAGCATCTGTTAGATGTACCCACTGGTTGTGATGAAGACTAATGATTTTCTTCCAGCGGCAGCTATTCATGAGCATTGCATGTTATCTCATCATTATAAAGTCCCATTTTTGTTTGAGCACCCACATATGGGTTGGACTTGAATTTCCCTCATGTATGGTATCTAAGATCCTCTGTGAAATTGTCCCAGGGTAACACCATACTATGGTGCTGTTGAAATGAAGGATATATCTATTTGATAAATCCATAGAATTAGGTTGCTGGGAAATAATGCAACATTGTTATGGTGTCAGGAGGGATAAGGGTGGGTTCCTGTTATGTAATAGGCGAGCTTACACAGGACAGGGCGACATGCCTTCTCATTACATCCTCAGTAACTCCTAAGTAAATCTGCTCATGGACAAAGTGAGCCAGTAATGGTGTTTGAGTCATTCAAATACCCTAAACCCCTCACCCTTAACCTGGCCCATTACAGCATCCAGCTGTTCTCCGTGATCAGCGTGTAGGAGCAGTTTACGTAAGCACAATGTACAAAGTCATTGTTAAGTCTGCGGAAGAGAATGATCTAGAAAGCCGTATAACCCAGTAGCATAATTATGTATGTAGGACAACTGTATGTGCGTCATTATACAACAGCTCACCTAGGGCTTGTTGGTTCAAATTATGGATTTCCTTGACAAATCAAGGTTTCAGCCTATGCTTTGTTTTGTTAATTGTCATGTTGACTGTTACAGTTTTTCTGAATTGCTAAAACACAGTTCCTGAAATCTCTTTGTCTCAAAACACTAAATACAAACTCCAAAATCTAAGTTACACTCACAAAACCTTCCACTTGTCTTGCAAAACCAAACAATTGACCCAAAACTATTTTAACTTTACTCAAAATCAAGCACTACTGTCAAAAACCACACAAAACCAGCCAAAGTGCAAACACAACTTAGCAACGATTACACGCTACATAAAAATAATACAAAACACTGCAGGACAGCGGGAAAATAATATTTATTTATTCATTTATTCTTGTACACATTCAAACAAAAAAGCTCACATATAAACAAAAAAATGCAGCCAAATTTGCAGCTTTTTAAAGCAGATTCAGCCTCAGCTTCATCCACGAAGATGTATTCATGAGGCCTAACCACTTTGAGTCAAGTTCAAAGATTCTCTGTACACAGTAAAAACAAACTACATTTAGTTCTGTAAATGACACAGTATCATGTATACATGTGCTGTTTGACAGACAGTACAGTATAAATTCTAGTACTGAGTTTACTGTAAAAGTTTACTTACTTGCACATATTGATTTCGTTGGTCTTTCACTTTCTCACAGTTCCGCTCAAATAGTACCCGATAAACTTATGGTCATCCTTATCCTGTTGCGTTGCAGGATACTGTCAATTGTTGACAGACTCCCTCAAAATGTTTTGTTCCCTCAAAATGTATGTTCTCTTCTATAATCTACTGCTGTATTTCACGCAGTCGAATTGCATTATTTTGACCGACCATATTCACAATAAGTGTCTCCTGGTGTTGTGAGAACATGCGTGTTCTTCCACCCTCATTTGGCCGTCTTTCATTCAAAAAAATTATTTTTCATTGCCCCCTTACTAAGACAAGTATACTTTTTACTCTTTTTTATGTTTTCTTCTCTGAAGGTCTGGATTATAGAACCTGCTTAGGTTTGGTTGCACATATTGCTCTGCCTCCCTCATAGTCATGCCATGCCAGAACATAATCTATGACAGTTACTCAAATGTCATTTGAAATTACAGATCTTCTTTTTGGTCTTAGTCCTTTTCCACCACCTCTGGCACAGACTTCTCTTCCTATTCTGTTGTTTTGCTCCATTGTCGGATCCACTCACGTCTTTTGCATTTGCAGGGCTTATATACTGTTTACTTATTGGGTTCATTGATTGGACACAAGTTTTAGTGTGTAAATTATCAAAACAGTGTGTTAGTAGTTAACTTCTGTAGCCTGTGTGCACCATTCTGGGTACACGTGCACCACACTGCTAAATGTGTTTTGGTAAATGGGAGAATCAGATTTGCAAACTGTGTCCTAACCAGATGAATAGTGTTTAAGATTTTGACAACTGTGGGAGTGATTTTATGAAAGAGTTTTGGTAGTTTATTTAGTTTATTTTTTACAATGGAATTTCATGTTTTAGCAATTCAGAAAAACTGTAATATTACTCTTATCAACCCTTGTCCATTGTTGGAAGTGCACACAATGGGCACATAATCAGCAGAATGGAACATTAGAGCAAAGTAGTCTGTTTTGACAAGTTCCACTTCCCTTCAACAACACGGGGAAGGCTGTGTGTATATGTGTGTGTGTGTGTGTGTGTGTGTGTGTGTGTGTGTGTTTGTGTGTCATTTACCTGGGCAATAGGTGCCACAAAGATGCACTATGGGAAGAAGCCGCACTGGTAGAGGCAGTGTGTTGCTCTGGGCAGTGATCTGCTGGGAAACCTTGTGTCCAGGCATTCATGTTTGACATGCTTCACATTCCTAAACATAGTTGCAGACCAAGTGCACTTTTTCATGGCCCCAGTATTCCTTAATGGCAGTGCCCAACCACACTGCAGCAGTGTTCAGGAATGATTTGAGGAACATGACAAAGAGTTTGACATTTGCCCTTGTCTCTGGATTTCCCAGATGTAAATCCAGTCAAGCATCTGTTACATTTGCTGGGAACATCAAGTCCCGCCCTTAGTGGCTTGCCCTCGCAGCTTATAGGAATGAATGGATCTGCTGCCTTGGTGCATATACCACAGTTATGCTTGCATATGCTATCTTGAACTCCTGGCCAAGGTGATCTCCCTTTGACAAGTGTAGTGTAGTGTAGACAACTGAGCTGTTCCAGCCAGTTTTCACATTTTTGCGAAACCTTGATTTCATGTGGTTTCATGTGACACATTTAATCTTCTTTTGTCGATTCTTAATGCATTTTTATATTTCTTTTATTCTTTTATTTTTTCCTATTATTTTTTGCTTCCTAATTTATCAGTATTTTATTCTATTCCTGCAAAGCACCTTTGAGTATGATAATAGGCTATATAAATAAACTTGACTTGACTAGACTAAAGACACATGAGATGCATCACAACTACACTTTCGGATGGCCTTTTGAGCTTGTATATTAGTTCTCATTATTTCAAATAGTTTTTCTGGAACAAGTACAGCTAAATCTCATTAACATATGCTAACTTTATTACACATTTAACAAAATATATACTGCTTTCTCTGTTAACCTTCATAATGCTTCAGAAGGTCTATGATATTTGGAGATATATTTATTTCCAGGGATGGAAAAAGGACAGAGACTCTATATGTTAACTATATGTCTAAACCTTTAAGTCAGTTTAAGTTTTATTTAACGTGCCTGACCCTCTGTCCATAGTGCTTTTTTGGAAAGTTTTCCCTGTCTCCCTTGTTATCCCTCCTCCCAGTGACAAAATGTTCTATAACATGTCTCTCACTCTGCTGGATAGTCCCCACTCTGCCGCACTACATTTTGGCTGTTGTATAAATACTGTAAAATATGTGTAATAGACATGAATATGATTTTTTGTAGAATTTTTTGAAATGTGAAAAAATCAGTGTGGTCTTAGCTGTTGTAAATGTATATAAATCATTCTGTGTGTAATTCTACACAATTCACAGACTGTGGGTAGGTTACTTGCCTCTGGATCAAGAGGACATGGGTTCGAATTCTACCTTCAGTATACCACCACTGGGTTCCTGAGCAAGACCCTTAACCCCAAGGTGCTACAGGGAGTGGAAGTCGCTTTGGATAAAAGTTTCTGATAAATACCATAAATGTAAATGTAAATGGATAGTGGTGGCCTAGTGGGTAGGACACTAGACAAATCCTACTTTCGGGAGACCACCACTGGGTTACTGAGCAAGGCCATTAACCCCAAGTTGCTCCAGGGAGACGGTCCCCTGTAGTTAGAGAATGGAATAAAATATTCTGCTAAATGCCATAAATGTAGATTTTTCAACAAACTTTCTACCATTTGATAATCATTATCAATATTACATACCAGCAAACGTTTGCTTAGAAAAAGTTTGCTAGAATTTGGATAGTTAATAAATGGGCTGTTTTAGTGTTGTACAAAAGAGCCCATTTATTAACTATCCTTTCACCACGATTGTTCCATTCACCACCATTGTTAAGAAATCCATGCCAGAAATTTAAAAAAGGAAAAACAATAAGAAATTCATGCTAGTAAATATTGTGACAGTAGCATCTCGGCACTGTGGCGTCATTGGGCAAACTCTCGAAATCTGGCCGCGGTGGAGAAGCAAAAGAAACAGCCGGGCCTTTTCAGCCTCAGCACTACTCCGTGGCTGAGAGGGACGGAGCTGCTGAACCACCTGCTGCTGAACCACCCGCGGCTGCAGCTGATCCTCAGTTCACAGTCAATAAAGAGGGCTGCGGGTATAAAAGAGCCAAGGAAGAATGAATGGTTGAGTGGCACTGAATCTGAGGAGAGAGAGAGAGAGAGAGAGAGAAGGAGAGAGAGAATTCACCCACAGTCTTCTGCTTCCAGCCCAGAATTGCTGCTTCCATATGGAAGCCGCCAGACACTTTTTTTTCAGCCAACAGAATTAACATCTACAGTACAAGACTGGGAGCAACAACATTCAAGTCAATACAAGTATCAATAATGGAGGAAAAACAACTTCAAAGAATAGGGAGATAAAGATTAGAACAATTCAGACACATTAAAAGAGCAGTGATCAAGACATTACAGCAATTATTTTGAAGCCGCCAGACATGCTTTAAACATCTTATTCCTCGCCGGCCCAAAGAATAGCAAGCTGCCCCAAGGAAGATCTCATGCACAAGCCTATACCTCCCATGCTACCTCACTCCCTGATCCGCAACACTACTTGTGTATAAATTTCTTAAAAATCATCTTTGTTTTCACTCCAGATTTGCGTCTTATCTGGTCTGATCATGCTCAGAGTATCTTTACAATAAACATATTCACAGCAAATGCCCTCAAATGACTTGGTTTGTGTCTCAGCTACTGGATCAGATACTGTACATAGTTTGACTGGTCAGCTGGTCTTAATAGGCAGGTTCTAGCAGGGTGGGGTGGCTGAGCAGTGGCCGATGTATTCTTCAGCCAATCAGTAGATTACAGAACAAATTCAAAGAAGACCTGGTAAAATGCTGCCTTCCAGTGTGCATAAGTACATAAATGGTCAGACCAGGTCATATTCATTAATAGAAAACTTTTTGGTGATAGCTTGAGTTGCTGAGTGGTGATGTCAGATTATGGTGCAGGGCGAAACACCAGCAGCAGGTAAAATGGTCATTTGAAATACTCTATGATTTATGCTAACTGACATGTGTAGCCAAGTGCGTTTTATAATAAATATTATCTGTATAATGAATATTATCTGTATATTCCCTTTTGTTGGTCATTATTAATTTATAAAGCCATATAATACTAATGACACATTGGCCACTTTTGGAGAGGTTGTCCAATTTTTTCCAAAGAATTTCCTGCTTAAGCACTTGAGTACATGACATGTTATCATTGCAATTTCTGAACTGGGAAGTTTGATCTTACGAGATGTCAGCGGCCAGTAACTGCACTGGTTACGGTCAAGAACCATTATCTAAAACATCACAAACTCTCCTCTGCTTTGAATAGAGGCTAAAAAAAATTAGCATTGTATTTCTCATGAAGTTCTGGTAGACATGTTTCTGCAACAAATATGCTACATGATTTACTGGAGCTGGAGACTCACTGATGACTATATGAGTGCTAATATAATAAAAAATACATACATACATATTGTTCCAGAGTGAACAGACATCATGTATGTAAATTTGTTAATGTGTGTCTGTTGTATTTGGTAGTATTTTTTGTTTTGAATATGCCTACTTTGAATTAGCTTTTATCAAAACATTTGTCATTACTTAAAATAGAACAATAAAACAAGAGCATGGAGTCGAGAGAGTGCAGGGAATGACTATACTTTAAATAATTTATAACAGCTGAAAGAAAATGAAGTTCCCTGGTGAGTACCACCCCAGAGATGTGAGGTGTACCGATTACAGTTTACTATCTTCTTTCTGAGAATGTGCAGTAAAATGTAACTAATTTAACTGCTTCCCAGAAATGCACTAGATACCTAGTGAATAGTGCTACACCCTAGACTGAAAAGGAAAAAATCCCTAAGAACATGAAGAAGAAATCCAGAGAATGATCAAGATTTGAAAGGAGAACCTGCCCTCCTATGGGCTATTCTGTGTCATGCAGTTCGGTAAGTAGGACAGGATTGCAAGGAAGATTATACAGAGTAATTCAGGCCAAATGGCCGCTTTATTCATCTGTATAACTAACCTGCCCTCTCTTCTCAAATATGTTCTGTTGAACAAGCTTTGAAGAACATTGGGAGAAATCACACTCTGATCTGGAAAGTTCAAACACATAATTACAATAACAGCACAGTATGTCATTAAAAATAATGTGTACTTGTAAAAAAAGGAAAAGAAAAAAATAATGCGTGTAATGATTGTTTGCTTTGAGGCAGGATGCATGTGCAAAATCCCAAATGTCTAATTAACAAAAAGGCAAAAAAAAATGAAGGAAAACGATGGTGGACTCCAAAAAAACAGACTTGCATGAATTACAGTACAGTCTATACAGCGGTAACATCGGTCTTTTACGTTCTAGCACTGCGTGACAGTAGGTCATAGTACACTGTAGAGTATGGATACGGGCTTACCTTTATTTTTTTTATGGGTCATGTTTTAAGCTGAGTTTAAAAAGAAATTAAAGTGTTTGGGGAGCATATTTAGGTGCATATTTAGGGTTTACACTGTATTACCCACTTTTTTATCACATAACAAATTTACGTTTTTTCACTATTTTCTGGGTGCTCTTGGAATGTAACCACTGTGAATGTCGGGGGTTTATATACTAACTAGAAAACAGACGCCTTGGCATTGGAGAAAAGAAGAACGAGACATGGAAGAACAGGAGGGCCTGAACTAAAAAAGCTACGTCAAATGTTTTGTTTGTAAGTCAAATGGCAAACAAAACAAAAACAGTCAAAAACACATGGACATAGTAGGGGCACATGTTACAGAACGAACTCCACACCTGGAGTGCAGCTCCCTAGATGTGAACAACATTTGCCCTAAAGTAGAGGACAAAGACAAGACAAGACTGGACAATGGGCCAGAAGAGTGAGAGTCCTGTGATGCGGGACCAGCAGATGGGGCTGTGTTTCTCGCGACAAGAGACCATAAGACTGGGCAGCTGGTGACAAACGACCAGAGGACCGGGTGCCCAGCAACAAGGAACCAAAGATGCTTTCTGGAGCAGAAGGAGGCATCGGCAGCAGGAGACGTCAGTGGCACTGGTCGGAAGGCAATGAGAGTCCATGTAACCGGATGGCTTGCGGGACAGAAGCACACAATATTTCAAAAGGGCCTTGAAATAAAGACATAAGCAATGTGTAACAACAATCGAAAAGCACAGACTGAAACTGAGGCATTTACATAATAACTAGATAATGAGAACACCTGGGTAGGGGAGGAGACAAGAATAGGACACAGATAAACAGGATAACAAGAGGACATTGCTAAGACTAACAACACACTCAGATGGCACACAGACACACTATGATGGCTTCAAACATTTGGGTTCTATATTCACTCTGCCTGGCCTAAGGGGGGGGGGGGTCACTGGCTGTCAAAGCTAAGGCTACCTAGGCTAAAAGTCTGCTTGATGGCTGTTGTGGTGACCAGAGGCACATCTTGTCAGCAGGCAGGGCAGGCAGCTGCTTGGGGCCCCCAAACCACTAGATGGCGAACTAGAGCTGACACTTTAAACAAGGGTAGTGGCAATTACGTTTTGAACGTTCATTCCTTTATCAGAATTTATTAACCTGCAAATCGTGCACATTATTATCAGTTATCAAAACAAATGACAACTACAAGAAAATGAAGAGGAGCTATTTATTTTTATATATATATTTTTTTTATCGCACTATAAGAATCTCGCGCGTTAACGGCCCAGCAGTAAAATATATATATATATTTCCCCCTAGTAAATCCAGCAGCAATTCTCCATGCCTGAAGCCATCTTCTCAGTACTATATTTTCGTATATATTTTTTGTATGGTTCCCCTGTAGGGAAGCCTGCAGCATTTCTTCATGATGGAGCCATCTTCGTCTTCTTGGAAATGAAGTTTTCTGTTTTGCTTGGTGCTATAGACGTCAGATAATACAGTGAGATGGACTCGCTTACCTACGGTTCAGAAAGAGGAACACTGGACGTCTGAAGAGTGCATGTCTGTGTGAGGGACTATAAATTACTTGGTATTTTTGGAAAATGATAAAAATGCAACACTTGTCTCTGTCAGTATGTTCTTTCTCCTTAGATTCTGTTAACAGCTTAATGTTATTGTAGTTAGTTTGAGATTTGCCAACATGGCAAAAGTGAAGAATGACAGTCAAAAACTTGGGTCACATGTTACAATTTGATAAGAAGCAAATTAGCTGGTTTTTTTCAGGTTAATAAAAGCTGAATTATTGGTGAGAGTGTTTATCTCAGTTGAATAAAACCAACTGCTTGTTATGACATACAAGTGATTTTGATACTGATGTACCATTGTTTTACAGAGTAATTGTTTTTAATCATAGTTTTATGGTTACTGTGGGAGTCCATGATTACCAGCCTCAGAACTTCAGTGAACTTAACTCTTAGATGGTCATTCATCTTGTAGTAAACAGTTTAGGCACTTCTTCAATATTCTTCTCACTATAGTTGTTGGCTGACTGTTCAAACATCATGGTCAGTTGGGTACTATGAAACTTTCCTTAATTTAACCTCTCTTTATTTAGTATAGTAATGAACTACTGTGAAACGCTGCTACTGCTGATCTACTTGGTTCATTTTCTCAACATATATTGATAAATATACTTCAGAAATATGAAAACAGTATTAATATCACTATGTATGAAGGCCACTTGGTCAGCACAGTTAGGAAGGCACTCTGGAAATAGGTTCTGTCCTTCTGTTGTGGCCTGAACTCAGACTTTATTACACCCAAAGCCAGAAATCATGGATTAGCACACAAAACAAAAGCTGGTCTAGCCGCCAAGCTCCAAACCTGCAGCAGCTGGACTGACCACTAACAGACAAATCGGTCTGATTAGGTAGGCCATCACAAACCTAACCTTCAGATAAACCATGAAAGCTGAACTAGAAAATGGTAGTGTGTCACAATGGTTTTGTTCAAGAATCCCTGTATTGATCCCAGAGGAAGTTATTTAAGCTAAGACTACACAGAGTAATAAAGACAAGAACAATTAAAAAATATAATGTCAAAATATAATTATCTGAAAATACTCTGTTCCAAACCCACTATGCTATATACACAACATGCTTAATGAGAGTAAGCAGCAGAAACAAACAAATAGATAAACAAAACTGCTGAAATATTTAACAAAATCCCATTTAATGTCAGTAAAAATATGATAAATTCTTCAACCTCTTATAGAAGATTACTTTTTTGATTTTCATTCTTTTGCCTCATCAGTTAGACCCAGTACATGATTTGATGCCCGTTTTGTATTATGGACCATTTATGTTCTCTCACAAACTTACTGGATAGTTCTTTCTGTCCCATTTTCAATATATGTTTTGTTGAGTTTGTTTTTCATAGTGAATAGCTGTAAGTTACTGTAACTGTAGCACTGAACACATCAACACTCAGTATATCTTACGTGCATACTATATAATATCCGAAAAGCAGTATGTGAGGCGAGTAGTATGTCCAAATTCATAGTATGGGAAAAACAGTAGTCGAGAAGTTCCCGGATGACCTACTGTTTCCGCCCGAATTCTGTAGTATGCATTCGATGGACACTACACTATCCCATAAGCAGACCTGCCAACTCATCAGAGATAAAAAGGTGACAGTATCGGGCTGTGGGGGTGGGGGGCAACGCCGACACTGTG
>JBBPDH010022770.1:0-10712 GCA_037974565.1 Clupeocharax schoutedeni
TGCCAGGTTAGTGTTCAACGTTCCTAAGTTCACTCACACCACACCTTTACTAAGGAACCTCCACTGGCTCCCTGTGGATGCTCGTGTTAAGATCAAATCCTTTTTTTTATTTTTCACTGATTCAGGCCATAAGTTGGACATTTCTCTGAAACTGGGCTGGTACAGGGACTGGACTGAAAATGAAAGCCTTTGATGCCCTTATACAGTTCTTCATAAAATCTGGAGAATTATACTTCAAGACTACACTAAAAAATATATAGACATTTTGGCTTTGTGGAAGCGAAATATTAAGAAATGAACGGTGACTCACAATACAGTATGTTAACAAGTGTAGGATCACCTAGTGCTCAGGCTCAGACACAGATACAGGGGCGGTTGTTACTGCCACTAGGGCTAATCCCCATGCGACGGTAACAGATGGACAGATCACCTACCACAAGAGCTGAAAGGCGCGAGACTCCTCCACATCGAGGACTGGGGGAAATTCTTTGAGGCGATGGTGCGTGGCGAGCTGAATGTGGCCCTGGTTGAGGGCCTTGGCTGGGTTGAGGTCAGTGGGACCGGACTCGCGAAGGAATCGACGGGAGGTCGGTGTCTGGCTAGCAAGTTGCGGTGCAGCGGAGAGGTGGACAACGAAGAGGGGGTCCGTCGTCCGCCCGGTCCGGTGCTGGCCAGAGAAGCCGAGGTCTCCCAAGATTCACTGCTGTTCCGGCTCGCCCCCGATCCGCCTCCCGAAGCACCGAGGAGGAGGGTCCCGATCGCCTTCTACCCAGCCCACAAGGACTGGGCCACAATAACCACGACCACTGTCCATCCTGGCGTGGTTGCCCCACCTCTTCTCGCTGCCATGGAGGGCGGCACTTCTATCTCCACCACGGAGAGCCCCCGTGAAACCACCAAGCTCTCTTCCGCAGCCAAACATGTTTTTTTTTGGGGGGGGAGTAGTAGCGTGGGGGGGGGGGGGGGTAGTAGCATGGTGGTGGGTGGGTGGGGGCTGGAGGGGGTTTAATATAGGGCACCAGGCCCCCTTTGACCACCTCGAGGGGCCCATCCAGTCTCCTGGAGGGGACTGCCTGCCAGCCTGCACACCAGCCTGCTCGCATGCCAGCGAGGGGTCCGTCCAGCCTCCCGGATGGGCCTGCATGCCTGCCAGCGAGGGGCCCACGGTGGGGCCCATCCAGCCTCCTGGAGGGGGCAGCCTGTTCACCAGCGAGGGGCCCGATAAGGGGCCCGTCCAACCTCCCTGGGGGGGCTTCTGGCCAGTGGTGCTGGGGTGCTCAGAAGGGCTCTGGAGGAAGAGCCCAGACTCTGGGACAGAGGGCACCCTGCCTGCTGAAGGTCTGCCAGGTGGTGATGTATCCACCTGGACCTGTGGAAGGTCCTGGGGAAGGGACCTGGACTGTGGGGGTGAGGACAAGGCCCTACAGTCCACTGCCGCGACATCTGTGCTGCGAGGCAGCCAGCCCAGCACCGAGGACTCAGGGTTGAGTTGAGGAAGGGGACCGGGGCGTTGTCCATTTCTCTGCATGGTCAAGGTAGTGGGGGCTGTGTTTAGGGACTGTAATGCCTGTTTTACTTCTGCCACCCACTGGATCTAGTCATTCTCCACTTTCCTAGTTAAATCTGAAAGTGGAGAGGCAGTGTGGTCAGAAGATTATGTCAATCAGCCTATGGAAGGATACTGGAACACTGTGAAGTCTGAATGGAAAGACTTAATAGTGCATATCCTGTAGCTGTGCTAAAGGCTGTTTTTGACCTTTCCATAGAAGTTAATCCTATCTGCCAATGTCCTTTCGTAAGTTCTAACACGTAGATGAATCATACCTTGCCCAGCCACTTGGTGAGATTATCAACATGGGAAAGCAGATAACTATTGAATTATAAAATATGGTTTTGTCTCAGAAAGTCTCAGGCTGCAATCGGATTTTGGCACAACTACTACAGGCCTATGAAGGGGATGGTAGTCTCTTTTATAATATAATCTCTGAGCACATGCTGCACCTTTTCCTCAGTAGCCTACCTGCAGGATTCCTATTCCTGTCTTACCGCTTCTCCTGGTGATATCTTGATATAATGCTGCAACAAGTGTGCTTAGAGGAAAAGGCACCCTTGGATTTCACCTCCAGCTTTTTCTTGGGGTGTGGGGGTGACTTCGGTATCCATGTCATTTGTCCCTATTCTCCACCACGGTGGCACAACCTAATGCTCAGGCTCAGATTCAGACACAGTGGGTATGTGAAGAAAGTAGTGATATATTCAAGTAAAAAAAACACAAGAAGGCAGGGGAGGTACCTAGGCCAGACATGAGCAGGCACAGGGGACTCAGCAAGTGTGGAGGGGCTTCTGGGATCTGGGCTTGAATAAGGCATGGGTGGGCAACATTTTCCTGAGGCCTGGGCTCAGACCTAAGGGCTTGAATCTGTTAAAATGAGAACAGGCATTAGTGATCCCAAATGAACATCCTCTGTCTACAGTGCTGCAATGGTCCCCTTTTATACTCATCTCTCTTCTCATTGATGGTGAATATGAGTTATGTTTAATGCACAACAGTCATGCTGTGCTGCGCTGCTACATGGTTTTTGGCTGACTCCCCTTCTGTGTATGATGGTTTGAGAGCTGTCTGTTTAGCACCCCGTCTTGGCCTTGGCAAGGAGGACTTGCTGTTTGTTGTTTTCACAGTAAGAAGAGGCTGGATCAAAAGTCATCTTGAATGGAACTACTCTTTGTTATGGTTGGTAGGACTGCTAGGTGGCCTCATTGGTGGCAGCCCACTGCTTCACTTGATGAATGTCATTACTGAGGTACCCTTAAACAAAGTTCTGTCCCCACAGACTGCTTCCTGTGCACCCCTCATTGGTGGCAGCCCACTGCTTCACTTGGTGAATGTCATCACGGAGGTAAACTTAAACAAAGTTCTGTCTCCACACACTGCTTCCTCCGCACCCCCCATTGGTGGCAGCCCACTGCTTCACTTGGTGAAGACGGAGAGTGTCTTTTTAGTAGAAAAGAAAGCGAGGAGTGTTCAGTTTTTAATCGTTTTCCCTTGCACAAGTTATTAAAGGAATTCAAAGAAAGGTAAATAATTTGTATTTCCTCAGCACCTTAACTTTACATGGCCCTAGGTCAGAATTTTCCAGTCAACATGAAATAAGGTTTATTTCTCAGGGGTGAGCTAATACATGACTGAATATGCATACACACAGATACAGACACACACACACACACACACAAATATACATAGATACACACATGCACAAACACAAACAAACACACACACACACACAAACACACACACACACGGACATACATATACCCCATTATCAACACTAAAATAGGCTATATAAAAGCCAGCAATTTTCACACAAACCCTTTCAATTGCTGCAGCTTTAACAGATGTTTTATTTTTAGAGTCTGTCAGACAGTGATTGAGAAAAAGAGCAATAACTCCCAGGTGCACATGAAATAATAAGCAGGAAACCATACACTTACACTCATGGTTTAAAGTGATATTGCACTTTGTAAAGGCTTCAAGTGAGTATGAGGTCTACTCTCTAGCATGTATATCGAAGGATCCATTAGGTTTTTGATTTTTCTGTAAATGTTCTTCAGGTACAGAAGATTATAAAATCAGCAGACAAATACCCAAATATAAAGAGGCTCTTATCACAACAATCTATTCAGTATCACTAGTCCCTAGTGTTTCTTAAAGAGCCAAACAATGCCTTAATAAAATTGAAATCTGTAATCATACTGACTAATCATTTGGTCATTATTAGATTAATAACAGGTATTTGAAGTAGATGTGACAGCAAAGACATTGTCAGGTGTTCTGAGTTAATAATTACAGACTCAGACTTTAACAATAATGAGAGTTACCTGAGAATGTTAAGTCTTTTGTTTGGTAAATGCCTTCAGCAGGGAGGCTGCACTGAAGACGTATGTGTAGTAGCCATAATAAGCATAAAAAAATATTGTTACATGGAGTGTTGCATGAAGTTGCAGGTGTTACTCGCAAACTACCTTTTAACATATACTGAATTTGGCTGCAAAAATGATCTAATACTTTTGAACATTTTTTTTGAAAGTACAGGATGATGCTCTGCATTCAGAATAATTAAGGTTAAGTTAAGTCAGTCAGCATTATGGCATCATCCCACTCACTGATCCAATCTATCCATCCCTACCTGTCTTTACATACAGTCATCTGTCACACTTTTTCAGTTTTCCTCACTCAGGGTACAAGAAATCTTGATCCTGTGCCATATAAGGCTGAGTATATGGGACATAAAATACATTTGGATCAAAATAAAGATCTTGCGATGTCTACAATGACCCAAATACTCTACAGTGCCTGTAAATAATAATGTGACAATGCATGGAGAAGTCTACAGATAATTAGTTATGACCTGGGGACAGATAAAGATAAACAATGCAGTGGGTTCATTCTACTAACTTCCATAAGCTTGCAGTCTGTGGGTGCTGTGGGTAGGTGATGTGATCTAAAAAGGTCAATTTGCAATAGACTCAGTGTTTCCATTTAGAAATTATGTCCCTGTTATACTGCAGACCAGTAATACTTTCTGTTGAATTAAAGGACCAAGTAAAAGCTGATCAGTAATTATTTCTTACTAAGCACACATACAATCAACCTGCAACCGCACTCAACACGGGTGATTTTAGAGGAAAGTTTGCAAAACATTCCACCTACTATAGCCTCGTTTTCTAATGTGCAAGTTTATGTATATTAGTAGAATTTTGAGCCGAGACAAAATGGCAAGAAATGAATGAGTGGGTTAATTAACCAATCCAGGAGGCCTTAATTCAGACAAGAACGTCTGTACTTTGATGAGGCCTATTTTAGTTCTATTTTAGTCTCATCTGACCACAGCACATTTTTTTCACGTGTTTGGGGAGTCTCCAATACACCTTCTGGCAAATTTCAAACGGTCTGCTTTATTTTCTTGGCCACTCTTCCATGAAGACAAGCAGTGCAGCGTGGGGCTTATAGTGGTCCTATGGACAGATACTCCTATCTCCGCAGTAGAGCCGCCCAGCTCTTGTTGCTGCGCTGATTAATGCCAACCTTTCCCGGTCTGTGAGTTTTGGTAGACAACCCTCTCTTGGAAGGCTTGCTATGGTGACATAATCTTTCTATTCTCTAATAATGGATTTAAGGGTGCTCCTTGGGATGTCCAGGGTTTGTGCTTTTTTATAACCCAACCCTGATCTGTATTTCTCGAGGAGAGTTCCTCTTCATGCTGTCACTTACTTGATGGCAGCACTTAGTTACTGCTGTTGCACTGGTGTTGAACCTGGGGGCTATCAGAACAAGTGTATATATACTGAGATCATTTGACACTTAGACTGCTCACAGGTGGATCTGATTTACCTAATTAAGTCTCTTTTGAAGGTAGTGGTTGGGGCTTTAAAGCAAAGGGGGTGAAAACATATGCACACACCACCTTTCAATTTTTACATGTTTTTTAGAATTATCTAAAACAAGTTTTAACTTCTCTAAATGAATCTGTAGTTAAGTTTCTTCACTTAAAATTCAATTGAAAACCCATTTAAATTCCAGGTTGTAAACGAAATAGAGAGAATTCCAAAGGGGGTGAATACATTTGCAAGGCACTATACATGACTGCCACTCAAAATGTTCAAAAGACCTGTTACCAGATGCTCCAGCTGCAGGACATCAGTAGCAATAGGAAGTAGGCTCTTCTCTGAAAAGACTATAATTTGCTGAAGACCCTTTTCCCTCAGATGTAAAAAGCAGGTAGAGTGGCAGTTTACAGAGCACTGTTCAATCATGTTTTATTAGCTATGGGTACTATAAACCATCACTCTAGACATTTTAGACATAAGCAGACTTGATGGTATACAGTAAAAATTGATTTTTGCACATGTTGCATTTTGCTGTTCATATTCCAATGATCAATTTGATAGTTAAAGGCTTATTGTGCGTAAGATTTTGTAAATGTGTCATATTTATATTTAATATTTAATGCAGATGTTGATTAAACATCTTTTCAAATAATCAGTAACATTTTGACTAGATTTACCTGAACCTTTGCATACATCTGACAATGATATGAAGAATTGAACAAGTTATCCCTGGGGCTGGATGCAGAGACTCGTTAATCTAAGACACAATCACAAGGTAAGTCCAGGGAGACTTGACATGATAGCATATGATTCTCACAGTGCCAAAGTTATTATGATACAAGTGTAGAAATGATTTAACAATGCATAAACTGGTGTCCTTTTTATGCTATACATGAGTACTAGCAAAGAACTTTCACACCCACTTCACTGTGCTCACCACCATGCTGTGGGAATTTCACTTCAACAACTACACATCTGGTAAAAAGAACAGACTTGTATTGGTAGCCTGATCACATCAGTGAGGGAGGCTTACATTTAGTGAGGGTTACATTTAGTGAGGGAAACGGTTATACAGTTATACAGATCTTTTGAAGAGTCCATTTCCGATAACCATGTCTGAATCAGTGATGCATTACAAGATGACTTCCATCACCATCCCCTCCCTAAAATGAGCTTCAGTCAGAGCCACTGCAAGGGGGCGGCTGTAAACAAAAGCATCTGCAAAATGAAACACTGTACACATCGCATAAACCCCAAACCAAGACGAATGAAATTACTCTTTACTTTTGAGCAAACACAATTGCCTTTATATGTGGTATGTGTTGTGAAATCCCTTTTTATCTTGGATTTTAGGACTACACAAAGTCATAGATATTAATTTAACTCACTGTCTTTGGGATAAAAGAAAATGAAATGAAAGGCAATGTATACAGGTGGTTTATCTTTGGACTGGCTGCTTTTCTATAACTTTCAATCCATGGTGTATTGTTCATGTTGGTATTGTTCTTTGTTTAATTTTCATTTGTAATTATAAATGGTCTAGTGTGCCTCAGAGTTCATATCCTGTATAGCCAGGTGCTGTTGCACCTCGTAAATCAAGTAATTCATGTGCAACTAACTTGTTCAATAGACATCTTTTTCTTCTGCACTGTTCAGGTTGCTGTAGACATGAAGTTTTTTATGTTTTCCACAGTCCATGTACCACAATGTTTCTACTAAAAAGACTGGAGCATGTGCTAAATTTAAGAAATTAATTTTAATCCAAGAACCAATTTAGTCCAAGAGCCTCACGCTCTCAATCTGTCAAAACCACCATCCACTAACTGAAATAACAGATCACCCCAAAGTACAAAGAGCTGTCCAGTGACATTGGACCTATTTTAGATGAGTTGGATCTTGCACTGGCCTCTGCCGTAAAGCCATTTCTCAACTCACACAGCCGTATGAAGAGGAACTGCAGCAATTGGCTCTGAAAACCGCAGCCTCCTTAATTCCTTGAAATTAGTTTGTGTCATCATGACATTTTGGCAACATCTAACAGTTCTGTTGCTATGTTGCATATCATTTACATATGTTTGCCCATTCTTGTTGATAAAGATAAGAATCAGCATTGTTACTGTGGCAGAATTACTGAATTGGACGTGAGAAAACGAATCAAATGTTTATAATTAAATAAGGTGCTGTTCCTGACTGCAAAGGAAAAAAGAGCATTGCATTACAATCCACATGAGCCAATCATCTGAAAAGAGAAGCTGAAGTTTATTTTTTATGATGATGCAGATTTCATTCCAAACTTTAGCAATACCTGAAAGTGTAGTTGTATTTCAGCCAGTCCTTTATGTTTACATTTACACTGAATGAAGCAGAAATAACGACAGTGACGTAGAATATGGCCCCACTAAAGCTGTTGTAGATAGAGGCTTGTGCAGAACCATCATCTCTATCTGCTGTGAAAATAAACCTTTAAAGAAGAATCGAGAGCTAAGATGTTCTATGAAGAAAGCAAGTTTGACATCTAAAAAAACTTCTACTTATACTTAAACATTTCCATTGCAACACAAGTGCACCATGGATCCACAGTGCTTCAGGATAGATATTGAAACACTCAGGACAAAAAGGGAGTAGAGACTTTAGGGAAGACTAGAATACTTTTGGAAACAGGCCAATCCTGCTTGTTAAAGAACAAAAGGTGCTCATGTTAGCTGAACCTTACCCCGCACACACTTATACCTGTTCAGAAACTGTTCCAGTGAGCCAGCTTTTACTATTAAAAGTGAGTCATTTAAATTAAGGTTGATATAACATCAATAGAATCCCAATGTCCAGGAATCTGGCTTGATTACGAATAAATCCACTTTGATTGTCCCAGCTGAAGACTGCAATTTGCAATTTAGCTAACAGCCTAATCACGTTTCATAATGCATGAGCAAATTCTTGACTGCAAGCAATACTTTGAGAGTACTGGGAATGAAAGCCCCCAAAACAGAAATACCCTTCATATGGTAAGCAAGAGCTTGTTTCTATTTTATAAATATCTCAGGATTGTCAAGGGGGTACTTGAATAAAATATTTTACTGCAAAAACTGTGAAATTGACTAATATTTTGTGCATGTGTAGAAATAGCCTGACCACAATGTGCCTGAAACACCCTTTAAAAATTAAAATAAATGTCAAATGTGTGCCTAATGAAGAAACTTAAACGGACATTTTATATAAAACTGATATAATGACAGTCATCAAAAAATGTATACTTTCACATTTTTTCCACAACCTGATTCTTACTCAGATAAAACCAGCTCCCAGTGAGGGGGTCTACTGGTTCAAAATGTTTCATACAAAACTGTCACGGTACGGCCAGTAGCCGGTGAACGCCACTGCTTTTTTGGAGCTTCTGTCCTAGTTTATCCCTGTTCTCTGTTCTGTGTGTTTAGGGACTTTTATTTTGACATCCTATTCTGTTTTTCTGTGTGTTCCTGGTCCCACCTGTTTGTGTTTGGTTCTTGGTTAAGTTGCTATTTAGGTCTGTTTGTGTTATTCAGTCCTTATGTGTCCATCACCTCATTATGAGCGTTCTTCTGTTTCACGTTATACCCGTTCCTGTTGTCTGGAGGCCCGCGTGCCTGTTTGAGTTCTGGTTTCTTTTTGTTTAATGAACATATCACGAGCATGGATTCAAGTCTGCCTATCTGGTCTATGCTCCAAGGGAGTTCAGAGTTGTGGGCTCGCGCCCTCGACTCTGACAAAAACGTTTGGAATAAAACAAATTAAAACACTTCAATAATTAATGCAGCCCAAACAAGCCCTTTGTAATCATTTAATAAAGTCTGTCATTATTTTCTATTTAACATTCACAATACAGTAGGCCAACAGGAATATCCTCAGTTCATATTTCAGTATCAAACAAGTGCTTCAGACCATTTAGAATCAAACATAATTCCAAAACTGTGTTGTGCATGCCCAACAGATTTTGATTCGTTGCCATTTAATACAAAATACAGAATGGTTTGGTTTGATCTGTCACCATGCAGTGAGAAGCTCCTGGGTCTGATTCCCAGACAGGATGGCTAAAAAGTCCTGAATGAATGACATGAATGTCAGGTGACTTGAAGATGGTAAATCACCCCTTAATGAGATTGTAAATGTATTTCTGCATGTTTGCCATGAGGGTGTTTCTCTGCCTTTTGCCCTGTGAGCCAGGGGATATACTCTGCTCCCCAAACACCCCTCTTCCACACAATTCTAGTTTGGATAAGTAGCTCAGATAATGGATGACTTAGTCACTTTTGGAATACCAAATGAGGTATACTAAACTAAACTAAAGTGCGTTAAAATTATTTTTAAATGTTTTTTTAAATGATTTAAATGATTTCCCTTTCACTTCTCTTTTCACTTTCACTTTCACTAAACCTGTGATAACTCATTACCAATGAATGAGGTGTCACTGTGATCTTCCTTAGAGGTGATAATGAACTAAACAGTGCACCTGCGGTGGTTAATTCTAAAGTTAGGATAGGATCAATATAAGAATAAACACCAGCATGAGAAATAAATGGAAAATAGACACACAATGAATAAATGACTAAATAAACCGAGCTTTAAAATATGGCGGTACAATTTGAAGTCTTTGTTACAGGTCATAGAAATGTAAATGAAATGAACAATCAGCTTAAATACATTAAATAGACCTAAACAGGGGCATAATGGGGCCTGGGTGAGTACAGCCAGGACTACAGCTTCAAATGTTCAATGAATAATCCCGGATCTCAAAGATATTAAAAATTCCCTACCAGTAAACCACAACTCCAAAAATATCCCACCTTTGACAAACTGAAACTTTGAAACTACTCTCTCCTCCCCACTGACCTTGCAAATGTATGTAGCACAACTCTTTCATACCTGTTTGGTTCCTGCATACATACCTATTAACAATGAATCTGTGTTATAAAGTGTTCTTGTCTCCCAGGCTTGCAAGCATCACATTTTTTGCTCGAAAGACTGAAATAAGAAAAAATACACAATAAAAATAAGCAACATTAGCACAAAGGAAAAACGTAAAGTGTAAAGTTGACTGTAAAGTGACATTATACATGTGGAGGGTCCTCTTGTCACGGGGCACGCTGTTACGCGTGGCCCCGGAGCTACCTGGAATATAACCAGACCACGACCGTGAATCCATGAGAAGTGTAGACTTTATTTTTCCAAACCAAACGGAGGCACGTGGGCCAAAAACAAAACCAAAACAGAGACTCAACAGGCGCTCTAAAGCGATGGACGGATACAGAACTGAAAGGACACAGGCTTTAAATACACAGACACGGATTAAACCA